>JANQBS010000488.1:0-18932 GCA_033085395.1 Xanthoparmelia taractica | reverse complement strand
CTATTATTTATTATTCTTCTATTATTTATTATTCTTCTATTATTTATTATTCTTCTATTATTTATCTTATTATCTATCTATCTAATAAAGTTATTATCCTCGAATTTCGACTCCGAACCTTAGCTCTAATCTTAACTTCTTCGTTCTTAAGCTATAGCTTATAAAAGAATCACTACGCGAGATAATATTTTAAAGTAGGTATATTAAATCTATAAATAAAATATTAAGTATAAAGCTAATGCGCGAATAGACGATAATATATAAGAGCAAAGAAAAGATTAAAGAAATTATAATATACGTAGCTAATATTAGATAATCTTAAGTGCAATTAATTATTTTTATATAATCTTTAAGTATTTAATTATTAAAATTAATTAAGAAAAATAGATTAGCGTAAGAATTATCGAGTAATAATATTCGAAAACGCAGATAAAAAGCTAAAAGTAAGTCTAATCTCGAATCTATTTATTCTATTTTATTAATAAATTATAGCTATTATTTTACGTGAGATTTATCGCTATTAAAGAGAATTTAATTTAATAATCTTTAAGCTCTCTTTTTCGCGAGTAATAAGAGAGATCGCGATAATATATATAAAGAAAATACGTTTTTCTAGATCGATTATTAAAATTATTTATAAATCGATAAAAGCTTTTCTTTATTATATATTCGAAGATATTGATCTTTATATTATTTATACGAAGCGTATAACTTTAATAACTAAGAATATATAATTATAAAGAATAATTATAAATTCTTTTTATAATGCGAAGAAAGAAGAAGAAAATTTATTATCGTAGAGTAGATAATAGATTACTATTATAATTAGCGTGCTAGTAATTCTTCTAGTAATTAAATAAATTAAATATATTAATAATAATAGAAATAGCTCGCCAAGTCTTAGATAATTACGAAGATCTTTCGTAACACGATATTAAATGCAATAACGAGCTTAGCTTAACAACGTAATAATAAAGTAAAGTAATAGTAATAACGATGATAAAGTGAAGTAATAATTAGAATAATGACTAGAATACTTAACAACGTGATAGTGAAGTGAAGTGATGACTAGAATAATAACTAGAATACGTTCGCATAATTCTATATAGAGTAACTTCTATATATAGTATATTTCCCATATTCCTGCATATAACATAAAATACCCCTGCATATATTAGAAATTACCCAGATTATTTCATGATATTAGCACGTCTTCTAGATTATCTCATAAAAATCAAATAATATAATCTCAATATCATATTATATCATGATATGGTATCGACACCCCATATTCCAGACCATCCCAGACCTTTCCGACCCGTAGTTAAAGTTCGTATTTATTAGATAAATATATACTCTATTTATTAATAATTTAAAAAGAAAATCACGATTTAATAATAATTTTTTATCACGTAAGAATTCTTTAATAATTTCTATAGACTTTAAAGATATAATCTAACGTCTCTTAGCTCGTATTATTCGACGAATTCGCACGTTATTTCTTATAATTACTTGTATTAAAATAATTATATTATCGTACTTATTGAAAATAATCTTTATCTTTAATAAATTTATAATAAATTTTTTTAAATTTAAAATATTTATTTCGATAAGAAGATTTATCTTAAGATTGTTTATTATATAAATATCTTAAATAAGTTTAACTATTATAATTTTTTTAAGAAGTTTTTTCTTTTGTAAAGAAAAAACCTATCGTTTATTTAATAGTAAAATAACAATTCGACTTAATCTCTCTTAAGATAATTATAATATTATATTTTTTCGAAACGAAGTTACAAATTAATTTTTTTCAAAAATATTTAATTATTTATATTTATAAGATAATTAATATTTAAATAGCTTAATTTTAATAAAACGTTATAAATAAGATTAAAAAAGCTCGTAAAATAATATTATAAGCGAAAGATTATTTTATTTATAAGAAGCGTATATATTAAAGACTTAATAAACTTTAATTATTCTTAAGAAATAAGATACTCGATAGTCTTTAAAGACTTCTTTTCTATTAATTTCGAAGATCGTTTAATCTTAGATCTAGGTTTTATCTTTCTTAAAAAAAATTATTTCTTATAAGCTTTAATTTTTAAATATATATATAGCTAATTATTCGAGGAGAATTTATTTTAATATTCTCTATATATTAATTTTTTATTTATCTTTCTTATTATAATATAATAAGAAACGAAGATAAATTTAATATTTATCTTATTTCTTTTAAGATTAAACTTCTCTTCTTTTTTCTTTAAAACTCTATTCTTATATATATTATAAAAATAATTATTACTATCTTCGTAATAAGCAATAAGATCTTAAAAGTAAGTATTTTTAAGATTCTTATAATATTCTTCTACGTAATAAGAATTCTCTTTTAAATAATTAGAAAAATAAGTCTTCTACGAAGTCTATAATATTAATATTTCGAAATTTTTTAAATTTTAAACTCTAAATAAATAGAAAGAAAATCTATTACGATTATTATAATTCTATTTAATCGAATATTAATTCGATTAAATATTTTTCGCTATAATTATTAAAAATAACTTAAATTCTAAAAGCTCGTTTCTTAAAGTTACTTAAGATTAAAAATTTAATTAATTTAATAATTACGTTATTAAATTTTAGTTTTACGTCTACGAGAAAGAGAAATAAGCTTATTATATATTCTAAAAAGAAGAATAGAATTACTACGAATATATAGAATATACGAAGAAGCTAGATTACTAATATTTATAGTTTGAATATTATAAGATCTATTAATATATACGAGAATTTATTTTATTAATAAAGTTAATATTATAGCTTCTTTCGATTATTAAGTTTTTTTCTAAATTAATATAATATAATTTATATAATAAATAGCGAGATAAAAGTCTATAACTTTATATTTAAATAATTTCACGTTTAGATAATCTATATATACTAATCTATAATGTTAGCTTATATGATATACTTTAAGATTCTCTATATATAGCTAATAAAATCTCTTCTATCTTTTATATCTTTTAGAATATATGTTTATCTAATAAATTAATTTAAAGTCGAGAATATAAAGATCTTAAAACGTTTCTATAGACGAGTAAGAATTCGCTTAAGTTTATTAAGTAATTATATTATAATATCTTTTTTATCTTATAATAGAGTATTTAATTATTAAGATAATATTAATTCTCTAAAATAAGTTAAAAAATTAGATCGAATTACGTTCTCTCTCTTAATAATAATATAATCTTTTACTTTATAATAGAAAGAGTATACTTCTTAATAGATTATTTCTTTACTATTAAAAACGATATTATTAATATTATAGAAATTCTTAAGATTTAAATAAAAGAATTTTAAGTCGAATACTCGAAAGCTTTTTAAGATTCTTTTTATATATTTTAATTAAAGAGTCTCTATAATTCTAAAGATTTAAATAAATCCAATAATTTAGAATTAATCGTATTTATAAGCGTCGCTTATATAGTCTAAATTATAATATTTTATACTATTTAATTAATTTTATTTAAAAAAGATAATACTTTAACTATATTCTTGATTAAAGAAGAACTTTAATAATAAATAAAATCTTTTAATATTTTTAATATTAATTTAACTTTCTATAAAAATAATTTAGAGCTTAAAGAAAATTATTATATAGATTCTATCGTTATTAGTTTAAAAGTCTTCTCGATCGAATATCGCTCGCTTAATTTCTTAACGAGATATATTAATATTTCTTTATTTTCTTTTAAATTAAGAGTCTCTTTAATAAATAAAGAATTCTAAAATTATTATAATAAATATATATTTTATTCGAAAGTCTTAAGAATAATATATATAGCGAAAGGATTAAGAATTTGAAGAAATAATTAAAAATAAGTTTTTATAGACTTAGATCTTATTCTAATTTATTTATCTCTAGCTAAATAAATATCTTAATTAATTTAAAAAGATCGAAAATTAATTTTCTCGATAATAGAGATTAATTAATATATCTTCTTCGTAAAAAAACTATAATAGCAAAGAAAGTAGTTAGTTAGTTGTGTGTGTAAGTCTTGATTATTCTAAGTTGGAAATATCTAAGTCACTTAGCCTGTCAAGTACTTGCCTTAGTCGATTTCTTGATTGATCAATTAACTTAATAAGTGCGTTTCGTGATAGTATCCACCGAAATAGAAGAAAAAGCGAGCGACCTCGCTTGCTATTATATACATATTAAAGTATATAAAGAAACCTTATCAATTAAAATTCGTTAGTAAAATATACTAAAATTAACAAAAAGTTAATAATAGTAAGATCTTTTCGACGATTAGATTATAAATATAGTTAGAATATTAGTTAGTACACAAATACAATCAATAGCAACAGTTATAATATATTTATTATTATCTCTCTTCAACAATTATTAAACGTTATCGAATAGAGAGAAATTATTTCTCGATTAATAATACTCGTTAAACGTTTAGATATAGCGATAAGGTGAATAGATATAATGTAAGTGTTATAATGCTTTTCACTTGGCTATAGATATATCATAAAGGCATCGATAAAGTAGCGGTATTATGCTTTCTAGAACGATCTCTTTCTTTTGCGAGCAAGTTTAACTAAGAAGACAGCGATAAGATTATAAGTCGAATTCTAGCTACTTTCTCCTTATATTTCTTTATCAACTTAAAAGCATTATTAAGATTCTTATTATTATATTACTAATTATATTTAGAATTATATTTCTTTTATCTCATTAGATATTTTATAGTTAAATTAAATTTTTTCTTAATAATTCGTTTATTAAGAAATAATTCGATTTCTACATTAATAGTAATATTATTATTAATAGAAATAGATAAGATATATTAAGATCGAGAACGTTAAAAAGAATTATTCTATGGCGTAGAATACGATTTTAATTATATTATTATAAAGATAGAATAAACTCTTTATTCTATAAAAATAGTAAGTCTATAGACGAGTCTATCTATTCTATTTATTATCTAAAAAGAATCGATATATTATTATAATAGCTTATTAATAATATTAAAAATAGAGAGAATCTTATAGTCTTTATATAATCGAAGAAGTATCTATTTTTTCACTCTAAGAAATATTAATTAATACTTTTTATCGTAATAAAATTTATTAAATATTTAAGTAAAATCGATAATATCTTTAGCTCTAATTTATATAAAGATATAATTAATTTTAATTGATAAATAAAGCGGATTTAAAAATCTATTAAAAGTAAAATTATAGATGATCTTACTTGATATAATTTTAAAAGAGACGAAGTTATTTAAGAAGACTTATATTCGTAATAGAACTTTAGATTATAAAGAAGATTTATTAAGAGTATATAGAAAGTATTTTAAAGCTATCTTAATAGTCTAATCAATATATTTACTCGTATTATTAATTTATAAATAATAGATTATTAAATAAAGTAAAGAAATCTTTAATAATTTAAAAAGCGATTTTTAGAGCTTCGAAAGAGATTTCCTATCTTGATCGCTAGTAATAGCTTTTAAAATTCTTTAATTAATAATATTAACTCGATTTAAAAATACTTTTTAAATTAACTTATTAAAGATTAATTAAATAGCTTTTATAAACTTATAAATAATAAATATAGTTTAATTTAATTTTTAATTTAATAGAGATAATATTAAAATAAAGTTAATAATTAAAATATAAAAAGATACGAGCGAAGATAAGATTAATTATAAACTATCGTAAAATACGTATTTTTTTTATTTATAAAATTAAATACTTTGAATAATATCGAATAAAGTCTTATAAGTATTTTATAATTTTATAAATAAATTAAAATAAAGTAACGATTTCGTAATATTTTTAAAAATTAAAATACTCTTTTTTATATATTAAAGTAAGAATATCTTTTATTAATAAAGAGAAAATATAAAGTTATTATTAATTAATAGTTCTATTAATATTAAAGATAAGATCTCGCTATACATCGTAAGTAAGACTTTATTATCTTTATTATTAATTTTCTTTTGATTAAGATAAAAAATAAGAATTAGCATTAGTAGCAAAGAGATACTTTCTTCGCATAAAAGATAAATAAGCTATATTCTCGCTAATTAGATTAATATTAATATCGAGCTATATAGATATTCTTTTTAATAATTATCTTATTAATAGTCTTAAATATATTTTTTATAAAATAAAGTATTTATTTCTATTAAACTTACGATATAGAGAGTATTTAACTTCGAATAATAATAAGATAGCGAATTATTTCCTATTTAGACTTATAAGCCTTAATAGAGTATTAGATATAATATATTTTTTATTAGATTTATAAGAAATAACTAGATTAAACTATCTTAAGAATTAAGTAGCTTTAATTAAACGAATATTTATTCGTATTATTAATGTAATTAAAATAATCGAATTTTACATTATAATATTAATAATAATAGAATAATTAATTTATATTCTTATAGAATACTTTAAAGATTCCATTATATATCTTATTTTCTTTAGATATTAAATAATATTGATAATCTCTAATTTCGTAGATTAATAATTTCTTTTTACTATAATTAAAAGCCTTAATAATAAAAAATAGACTTCGTTTCTACACGAGAAGATTATTTATTATTCTTATATATATTTAATTTAATATAAAAGATTATTATCTTAAAACAAAACTCTTTTAAAAAATATTAGAATCGTTAACTAAGATAGTATTTTTTAAAGAAGCTAAAAAGAAGTTAATTGCTTCTTTAACGCTATAAATAGCTTTATTTTAAAAGAGTATTATTTTCGCTAACGTTTAGAATTCGATACTTTCTTAAGAAGTAGAGTTTTAAGATCTTATAAAGACTATATTAATTATATATAGAAATAAACGTATTAACGCAAGTAGTTAATTAATCTTAAGTAATATTTGAATTCTCTTAAAGTCCTATAATATTATAAGTTCGAGATAACTTTAAGCTTATCTTTTAATAAAATTAAGTAAAAAGAATTAATTTTTTTATTTAATAAATTAATATTTAAATATCTTAAAAAGACTTTATAAAAGAAATAATAATATTAAATTCTATAAAAAGCTTAAATAGCTAGCGAAGATCTTATAAGTGCTATTAAAATATTCTAATACTCGTAATTATATTATTAATATATACTTTTATATTAAGAATATATCGTAAAATCTTATCGATTTAACGTTAGATATAAGTAATCGAATTTATATAACTTATAATAATCTATATATAGCGATAATTTAAATGCACTCGCTATTAATAGAAAAACGAAGTAATATTAATTATTAAAATAAAATTATAATTAGTTAATATCTTAATTATATTCTATTAAAGAGATATTAAATATATATCTCGAAGTAATAGATTATTTAAATCTCGAATATTTAATTATTAATCTTTTCTTAATAATGTTATTAAATAGTATTTTCTATATAAAGAATATCGAATAGAAGAAAAATATAAAATCTTTAATTTATTTAAGTCTTTTCTATTCATATAGCTTATTAAAGACTTTATCGATTATTTCTCGATCTCGTACGTCTAAAAAATCGATTTTAACTTTTTTATTAATCTTAATCTATTAATTATTTATCACGGTTTTTCTATATATCAAAGGCATTTCGGGAAGATCGGGGAGGCTAGGCCAAATGTGTATTAGTTTCCCAACAGAAATCTCCGCCCTGCGACCTTAGAATTCGATAGACTTTTCAATTATTAATCTTAAGACCTTTTTCATAATAATAGGATAGCAACGCTCTTTTCGATATTAATTAACTATCGAATTAATTCAGAAGAAGTTCTTTATTAATATAGTTTACTTATCGTTATCTAATTTATTAAATAAGTGAGTTATTAGATTAGTAAGATCTTATTAGCTTTTCTTTACTCTTTGTCTATTAAAAGTCTTCTTTATTTTACTTCTTTTATTAATTAGTCTTACAAATTAACGCTAGCTACTTTAATAGATAGATAAGTACTTAGTCTCGCATTTGATATTTAGAATTTATTATTACTAGTTACAAATACGCTAAATTAATATCTAACGATATTAAGAAGATTTATAAGCATCTTACGTTCAACACTCTTAGGTCTATTAGACTAATATCTACTATTAATTCTACTACTAGTTTATTAAGAACGATTACATATTTCTTAATTTAAGATTATTAATTATTTAATTAAGTCGTTAATAAATCTACTTTTCGTAAATCTATTCGACGTTTTAAATAAGTCACTTAATCTCTTAAAAACTTACTCTATAATTCTTTTTCTACTAAAAATATATCTAATTCGTTATTAACTAATAATAATTCTAATACTAATTCTATTGATAATAATAATAATAATTCTATTGATAATAATAATAATAATTCTATTGATAATAATAATAATAATTCTATTGATAATAATAATAATAATTCTACTAATAATTTATCTTCTATATTATCGTTACTAGTGATTCGTGAGAATTCTACTACTATAGATACTATTAATTTAAGTGAAAATTCAAGCACTTCTCGTAGATAACTAAGTTAAATTATATCTAAAATAACTATTAATTTCATAATCTAATAATTATAAGATATAATTAATAATACTATTAACTTCGTTGTTATAAATATTATAAATAAGTTATAATTACCTATTAGATCTAAGGGAGAATAAGACTCGTTAAGAAAGTTAAAAGAACTCGAATCGATTATAGTAGAAGTTATTGAAGCATCGAGTTCTAATAGCAAATAAAATATTATAGAATTAAATTATTTCGATTCTTATTTAAATAAGTCTTACGAAGATAATAAGATTATAATTATGAGAAAGAACGTATATTATCGTAGTGTAATTCTATTTATTAAAAGAATTTATAATTTAATAACTATAAAAGAAGAAGCTATAATTCGTATTAATATAAATACTTATTTTTATAATTTTATATTTACTTAATATATTTTAAAGCTATTAAATCTAAAGCGGAGAGATCTTCGTGTAGAAGATAGTGAAGTAAAAGAATAATATAGAGCTCTCTCTATAAGATGTAAGGAATTATTAGACGTGACACTCTCAAATCTAATTATAGAAAGATATATGTTAATAGATGCTCGTTCTTAACTAGAGTCTATTAGCTATATATAAGTAGCAATAAAATATATAAAATACATAAAATTAGTTAATATTTATTTATTAGGGAATTATATCGAAATTACGTATTTTTGGTAACTTATTAAATTTAGCTACTATTATTGCAAGCTTTATTTAAATGCTTAATATAAAGAAAGTAGCTTAATTTAAGCTATATACTCGTTAATAGCAATATTAAGCTTTCGCTTGAAGATCTTAAAATTAGTATTAAAATTAATAGAATTAACGTAAAAATATCCATCGAAATGCACTAAGAAATATATTTTAATAAGGTCTTTTAAATTTAGCTTTTATTTCAATTCGTTTAGATTAGTAGAATTTTAATTCTATTTCTTAGTTATTTGAATAGCAGTAGCAATATAAATAGTTGTATCGCTAGTAGTTATTATTTCGATCTTCTAACTTCTATAATTAAAATGCTTATCGCTTTTAGTAGTACGACTATTAATTAAATCCTCGCTACGATTTACGACTATAGCAATACACGAATCAAAGATCTTTCGTGTAAGCTAAAGGATAGTAAAATACGTTAGATTTAATAAATCGATTATTATAAACGAATTAATTCGATTAAGTAGATCGAAAATTCGAAAGTCTAAATAATATTAGCAATCGTTAATAATTTTAGTAGAATTTTAGATCTAAGATTTTTATTAAGTAAGTAGAAGCGATTACTAAAAATAAATAAGAAAATCCTAGTTAAGCGAAAGAAAATACGCTTCAATAGAATACTAAAATTAACGATTATTAAGAGCAATTAGATCATGATTTTAATAAGTTAAATAATTAGTATTATAATAATTCTTTTACTAAATTTATGAATATTTAAACGTACTATAGAAATTATAATTTAACTTTCTCTTCTAAGTCGAAATTATATAAATATTTACGAGTCGAATATTATTTTAAATTATTATTTAAATCGCCGGCAAATATATAAACGAAAGTTAATGCTTTTATTATGAAAATTATTTAATTAAATTCCAAGAATAGAGCTAGCTTAGATACTAATTTTAGCTTTCGTAATTGGAATTACGCTTATATTTCACTATAATTTATATTAAATATAGTTAAGAATAAGGAAGAATATGCTAATTTAGATATTAATGTGATATTAATCGATAGATAATAACTTTATCTCTTCTTTCTAATGTGGAAATTAAAAAAAATATTATCTTATCTACGTGTTAAAGTACTTAATTCTATAATATATAATATCGATAAATATATACTTATTTTAATATATCTCTTAGGTCTTAAAAGAAATAATAATAAGACTCTTATTTATATTACGAGAGAGATTTATTTAATCAATAATTTAAAGATAAATTTATTAATAAGAAATAATATTATGAAATTAAAGAAAATTATACTTAATGTGAGTAAAAACGAAGTTTATATTAATAATTATAATACTATTATTAAAATTATAACTTATAATATTAATTAGTATATAAAACGAGTAATTCGAGTATAGAAAGTACTTATAATCGTCTCTCGAGCTTAGTAAATTCTATCTATTATTACGCCTAAGAATCTACTTAATAGAAACTTTATTTTTGAATCCTTAAAGTAATATAATTTAATTATATATATTTATATAATTAATACTAATATTATCGATATAATAATTAAAAATAAGATTAATTATATTATGTAAATTTCTAAGAAATTATATCTAAGAACGCTGCGAGAAGTCGATTACGAAAACGTTTTCTTTGCTAATATAGAAATGTCTTTAGTTAAGCCCGAAAAGTATTCGACGAATTAAGTTAAAAAAGTAGTTACTTTTACGACAATTACGTTAATAAGTTTAGCGAGTAGTTTCTTATCTTTAATAAATTATATTTTGATTAATATCTCTATATAAATAACGGAATTAAAGCTTTCTAATAATATAATAATATATAGAAATAAGTTAAAAAAGTAGTAATTAATTAACTTAGTTGATAAGTTTTCGTGTTTATAAAAGAATAAAGATTTAATTAAAGTATTATAAAATAAATAAATAAAGCTTTCTCTTCGAGATAATTAATAATTAAGATTATCTAATAATAAGAGAGCGAAGATCTATTCTCTTAAGCTAATAGATAAGATAATAATTAATAAAATCTTTAATGCTCTTTAATAGTATAATCGTCTAAAGTATATAAAATAATTAACTTCGTTTAATTATTTTATCTTTGTTATTTAAAAACCTCTATTAAATAGTAAAAGAAAGAATAAATTAATAATTAATATTCGTGAATTAAATAATCTTATTATGTTAAATATTTATTTCGTGTCTCTTTAATTAGATATTATCTCAAGACTATTTAATTATAAATATTTAATAATATTAAATATAGTATTATTCTTCTATTAATAACTTGTATATCTCGATTTTCGATATATACTTATAAGATTCACGCATCCAGAATAGAAAATATTTAATATATTAATTACAAAATATATAAATTTAATTATCTACGTATAGAGAAGAATTTATTATATTTTAAGAGCTCTTAAAGACTTCGTATAGATCTATATTAATAACATTATTATTAAATTTAATAGCGTCTCTAAGTATCTTTATTATTTAAAAAGACTTTTTTAATTTTTAATTAAGTACAATATTTTAATTATCTCTAAAAAGATCTTTCTAAGATATTTAAATATTAATTTTTTAAAAATAATTATTATAAATAATAAACTTAAAGCGATTATTAAATTAAATTATCTCGTAACTCTTAAAGATTTAGAATATTGTCTTAATCTAATAGACAATCTTCATAGCTTAGTTTATTATTATATATAATTTATAGTATTTTTATAGAATCTTAAGATAAGACTTTTAAAAGAAGTTTTATTAAAAGATAATTTTCGTTATATCTATTCTTCTCGCTTTAAATTATCTTTATTAAATAAAACGAAGAAAACTAATTTTAATAATTTATAAGTAATATTATCTTAATCTTTTATACTTATTTATTACGATTTTAATAAATTAATTTAAATAGATTTAAATATTTTAAAAAAATTCGATTTTAAAATATAAGTTTTTTATATTAAGAATAAAGATTTTAATTTTAACTTAAAATTAAAATAATCTTTTCACATTATAATTTAAACAATTATATTTTTTTCTCGAGATTTAATTTAAGTTAAAAAGAATTATTAATTAATAGAGCTAAAAGTAATAGACTTCGTCTAAATACTTAACAAAATAAGATATCTAATAAACTCTTCGAAGTATATTATTATTATTTAAATAGATTATTCTATTATTATAAAATAATTATTTATTACTTTAACGAATTTTATTATAAAAATAAACGTTTATCTTATTAAAGTTTTTTAATTTCTTAGATAATTTCGTTTTAATATTTAATATAAGCTTGAAAAGAGTATATTATTCTTAATATACTTTTAAGACTTATAAGTACTAATAATATATTTCTCTTTAATAAATATAATAAACTAAATACTCTCTTTACTATTATATTTATAAAGATAAGTTCTACGTTTCTTAAAGATCTCGAAGACGATTATAAGATAAATCTATTCTACGTTAAAATCTCTATTTTAATAATTAAGAATAAAAATATTAATAAGAACGTTATTAATCTTTCTTTCGTTTATAATAGATATATAAAAAATATTATATAGAAATATTAAAAATCTTTTCTTTTATATTAATAAGTTTATCGATATATAGCGTTTTTATATATCTTAAAGTATAATTAAAATTATTCTTAAAATAACTTATAAAGATAATTATTTAAGATTTAAGAAGTCTTATAAGAAGATTTTAAATATTTAATATATTTATAAATTAATTAAATATCTTCGATAGTATATTAGATTCCATTCTTAATATCTTATTCTTTAAATACGTCGATATCGCTTTTATAATTCTTTATAATTAATCGAGTCTTCGCTAATATCAATTTTATCAAAATATAAGGTAGGACACATAGTAGTTATATAGGCTAAGAAGTACTAGCTAGGAAAGCGAGATTATAAGGCACGCCTTAGCGTGTCACGTGATCTAGTCACGTAACCTGAATTTTAACACTTCTCCTCGAGCGTATTCTCGTAGATTTTCTATCTTCTATGAAAGTCGGGTAATTAATGTGAAAGTCAAATAATTAGTGTGAAAATCGAAATCTTTATTAGAGGGCCTTTTTTAAACGTAGGGTAATTTAGACGAAATTTAAAGTTAATGGATTTTAAAACTTAATGCGATTAGTACGAAGAATATTTTCTTTTTCCCTAAGAAAGACGAATAGTTAAAGTAAAAAGAATAGATTAATGTGAAGACTAAAAACGATTATATCGAAAAGAAAAAGATGCTAATATTCGTCTTAGTGTCTTATATAAATATTTTATTTTTTATTAAAAAATAATTATTTAAAAAATTTCATTTAAGTTTAATATATATATATTAAAAAATAATAATTATAAGGTCGAAGAATATATGTGAAGATAAAATAAAATAATTAAATAAAATTCTTTTAGCTGTATTTAATTAATTATAAGGTCTTTACGTAGAGATCGTTTCTAGAATAAGACTTGAAAATAGTGACTGATAGTAGCGGCGAATAGGGGTGAAGTACTTAAAACGCTAATTCTTACTTAAGTTAGGGCCCCTCGAAAGAGCTCTATAAATTTAATAATTATAATAATAATAAGAATAGTTATTTGATATAAGTGATAATTAGATACTTCTTTAAAATAAGACTTAGAATAAGAACATATTTTAAAGCGACGATCCCGATAGTAACTTATTTCTATATATAGTAATATTGAATATCGATATATTTAATGCGCGCATGAAATTGGGAATTCTTAGCTAAAGTTATTGCACTTTAATTATCGTAATAGATTATTATTATCTAAATAATTAGATCGCTAAGATTAAATTAATTAAAAAGATTACGTAATTAGACGATTTTTTAAATAGCTTATATTTAATTAATATACTTAACTTTATAGATTAAAAGCGTTACGATAAATTATCGCTTAGATAATTAGTTAATCGTAGCGCTATCTACGTTAAAGACGTACTCGAAAGTAAAATATCGAGTATCTTAATTATTAGCTTAATTAGCGTTAGTGTACTCGAATAAAGATTTTAAATCTTCTCGAAAGACGAGTTGATAATTAATTATTTATCTAAGATATTAAAAGATGCGTTTAACGATCTTTTAATAAGATTTATATAAGTTAAAGTTATATCGAGATATTATTAAAATAATATAGGCGATATTTAATTTAATATCTAATATTATATATATTAACGAGTTAATAGCTAACTAATAAACGATACAAAAAGCTTCGATTATTTCAAAGTCTTCTTCAGCGATCTAATACTTCTCTATATTCATTAAAATAAGAATTTCTTTATTTTCTTATATATTATATTCGTTAATAAATTTCTAAATATTATTCG
The DNA here is from genome assembly GCA_033085395.1 of Xanthoparmelia taractica. Classification (NCBI taxonomy): domain Eukaryota; kingdom Fungi; phylum Ascomycota; class Lecanoromycetes; order Lecanorales; family Parmeliaceae; genus Xanthoparmelia; species Xanthoparmelia taractica. The sequence goes on along the minus strand of JANQBS010000488.1, from coordinate 4,346 downwards.
TTTAGTTAAGTCGTAAGATTTAATTAATTCGATCTCTAATAACGATTATATCGAGATAATAGCTATACGCGTCTGAATCGATTATCCTAAAGCGCTTATAAAGCTTATTTTTAATATCTTAGATTTTCTTTTTATTAAAATCAATTAATAAAATATTATTTACGTAGATAGCGATAATAATAATATTATTATTAAAGATTAAATAATCGATCGTAATGAACTTAAAGTCTAACTTCTTAAGATATATTATTAAAATATTATATTAAATTCTAAGAAATTATTTTAAATCGTATAACGTCTTCTTTAGTCTATATATCTTATATTTATTATTAACTTTAAAGTCGATAAGCTATATAATATAGATAATTTTCTTTACATTATCGTATAGAAAGACTATTTTAATATTTATTTATTTTAATTCTTAATTTAGAGTTATCGCTAGGATAAAGATAATTTTATAATTTATAAATTTAATAACGAAGACGAAAATTTTATTAAAGTCTATATTCTCGCGTTATTCGAAGTTATATATTATTTAACGAATCTTATAGCGAGCGATCTCTTTTTAAGATTCACGCTTAATTTTATAAACTTACTTATTTTTTAAGATATATACGTTCGAGAAAAGATTTATTAAAGTCTAGATATCGTTAATTACGAGAAAATCGATTTCTTTCTATATAGTAAGCTTTTACTATATTTTTTAATATATATTTATTATCGTTTTTTTTATAATTTTAAGACTTATATAGCTCGAGAGCGTTAACTTTAATTAATAAGGCGAGAGGATTCGAAATAAGATTACGATAAGTTCTAAAAATTTCGTATTATTTTAATAATTCGCGTTTCGAAGATTTCTTAATTATTATAAATTATATTATAGATTTCTCATTTAATATTAAGTCCTTAAAAATTAAAAATTATATAAATATTTTATTATTAAGCGTTTCGAGTGATTTTAACGAATTTTTTAAAGATATACGCGAAGATAACGCTCTTCGAGTCGAGGACTATACTCTAATTAAGATTTTAATCTTCGTAAGATATTTTCTTTTAATTAATATCGCGATAAAGTTAATCGCTTCGATAGAGAATTCGCGTTTTCTTTTAAAGACTTTTTCTTTTAAAATAAATATTAAAGCGAGCTTTTAAATAGCGTTAATAGCGTTATTATAACGCTTACTACGAGCTTTTAAAGCTTAATATTATTAATTTATTATATCTCGCGAGAAATAAGTTTTATTAAAATAGATTTAAATAAGATATTATTAATTTAAATAACGTTAAAAAAGATTTTAATCTTATTATTAAATAGAAGAATATAATAAAATCTATTAGCTTAATAATTAACTAGTCTCTCCTTATACGCACGATCTTAATACTTAATTTACTTAATATTAATTATATATATCTAATAATATTCGATTTATTTAATAATTTAAAGATAAGATAGATTCGATAAATAACTAATATTAATCTTATAAAAAGTAATATCTCGATTCGAGATTAATTATAAATTACGAAGATAATTAAATACTCGAACGAACTTCGTTTAATATTTCTATAATAGTTTATTTTCTTTAAGTATAACGCTAATTTTTTATTAAATCGTCTATCTAAAACGTTTTAATTTATTATTTATTTAAGAATTATTAAAAACGATTTTCTCTTAAGTAATATCTTTAAATAAATGTTAGGCTATACGAAGCCATATGAATACCTAGGGGTGCGCCGTATGGGCTTCATATGAGCAAATAGGATACGCCTTCGTATGAAGCGCGGCACCCGAACCCATGAGTCATATTTTTGACCCTATGGTACAATTGGAAAGCGCCCTCACAATAAACGATATACGTATGTATTATAATTATTATACTCGGTGTCGCAATTGAATCGAAGTTAAGTATACTTATAGTTATCGTATTTCACTTAATTTAGAAATAACTTAAACGCTCTTAAAATTATAAATTTTATCTTATTTAATATAAAGTAAATATCGAATCTAAGAATCTTATTATTTAAGAAAATTATTATATACTTATAATTATTATAAGAAGAATAAAATAAATCTTAAATATTATTATAAATTAGATCGTTTTTCTAACGTCTCGATTCGATATAACGTCTATATCTTTTTATCTTTATATTAGCGATATTATACGATTTATAAATATCTTTAGAAAATAAGATAATAAGAGTTATCTTGATATATAGCTTAATTAGCTTCTTAATATTCTAATAACTTAAATAATTATAATAACTATATTATATTTATAAGATCTTCTTATGAATTTAAGACTCTAAAATATTAATATTAATAGCGTGAATACTTATAGTGAATAAAGACTTATTATAAGCGAAAATATCTTTATTAATTACTATTAAGTATATTAAGACGTCTATTTAAATATCGAGCGTATAAAGTCGATTACGTTAACGCTTGAAAATAATATTATGCTTCTCGATATCGATCTCGCCAGATATAAAAGAAAGAGTAATTTCTTAATTCTTTAGCTATCTCTAAGAAATTAAATTGAACTTATTAATTAATATATATTAAATATTATTAATAACGAAGATACGTTTACTCTTAAATCTCTTACATTTTAATTAAATACGCTCGATTTTCTCAAATATAATATAATCTATAATCTCGTTAATTTTAATTAATTTAGCGAATAAGATAAAGATTTAAAAGATCGAACGATCTTAAATTATGTGCTAGAAGTATACGTAGTCGATAAATTATAGCGTTGATAATATAGCGATCGTGAATATTAACGAGATCTCTATTATCGTTTTGAATAACGTTAATGTCTTAAAATAAGATTAAAAATTTCGATTTTAAAGAACTTAAGATTAAGCGATTAAATAGATCGTCGCTAAGTTTAATTGCTTGATATAGACCAGGAAGTTATAAGCTATCGATAATTCGATATATATTATAGTAATAATAGTCTCGATAATAGACTTTTAAGAAAAATTATTCTTATTCTTATTCTTATTATCTTTGCCTAAAGAGTTCTTTTCTCTATAATTATCACGATCTTTACGACCGCTACGACCTCCTCGATTACGTTTATTATTATCTCTAATATTATTATCTTTAGACTTTAGATAAGAATATAGAGTAACGCACTCGAAAGCGTCGCGTTAGTTCTTCTTATAATAACTATAATATTTATAAATTTAGATATAAGTACGAGAGTTATCGATATAAGTTTTTAGTTAAATCTTATTTTCGAAGTAATCTTCGATAGTAATTAGAATAATTATACTTTATAAAATATACGCAAAGATATTATTAACTAACGCGATTAATATTTATATTTCAATGATAATAATAGAGCTTATAAGATTTATAATAATATTAATAAATCTCATGATGATATAATTTAGATCGAATTTCGATTCGCTATTATTATCGAAAGCATTATAAATCTAATTATATTACTCGTAATACGAGTTATAAATTAAGTTTAAGCTCGAGTAAAAGCGATAGATTTTTTAATTTTTATCGAAATAAAGCTTAAAAAAAAGAATATTAAACTCTTTTAGTATCTTTATAAACTTATTAACGTAGCTTTAAAAATTATTATCGTATCTTATAGAAGTAACGTTATTTATTTTTTTAAAGATAAAGTTAAAAATATCGAAGTTTTAAGACTTAAATTTCTTAAGAATTATTTAGATATCTTTAATATTAATTTTATTTTTAATTATAAAGCGAGCGTTTTATTTATATCGAGATTTAAATATAATATAAATCTTATTATAAACTTATTTTTATATTTAATTTTCTTAGTAATAATAATATCGTCGCTAATAATAATTAAGATTATAAAATCTTTAGCGATATATCGCTAGATATCTAAGAGCTTTAACTTATTCTTAAATTATTATCTTTATATTTAATAATTAAAGATATTTTTAAATTTATTAATATTATTAAGATAATTTAAAAAGATCGAGATCTTAATCTCTTTAGTTGTTAGACTGTACGAAGCCATATGGGTACCTAGCTAGGGGTGCGCCTTCGTATGAAGCGCGGCACCCGAACCCTTGAGTCATATTTTTGGCCCTATGGTATAATTGGAAAGCGTCCTCACATTAGTCGATATAATTAAAACTTAAAGTTCTTAAGATTAATAAAATTAATAATATTAATAAGTCGAATTTCGCTCGAAAATTAAAGAGATCTTAGTTAAAGATTAACTTTAATAATATTTTAAAAATAAATTATTTTAAAATAGAAATTGAATTAGCGAGAGTACGGGTCGGAAAGGTGTGGTATATTTGATGGTATGGGACCAGTTTTTCGAATACCATACCGAAAGGTATGGGAT
>JANQBS010000487.1:0-19011 GCA_033085395.1 Xanthoparmelia taractica | reverse complement strand
TATTCTATACCTTTCGATATGGTATTCGAAAAACTGGTCCCATACCATCAAATATACCACACCTTTCCGACCCGTAGCTATTCTCTTTCTTCCTGAGTCGGATAAATCTCCGACTTATACGTGCTTTATAGTACGCCTCGCAGTTTAATCTTAACGTAAGGTGAAGGCTCGAAAAATAGAATACTGTTTTCGACGCTTTTTTAAGATGGTTACGAGAAAGAGAGAAGAAATTTAATATAAACGTAATCGAAGTTTTAAATAATTTTTTTTTTTTCGTAATAACGCTTATTAAAAATATTAGAGAAATATCGAAGTAAGCTTAAGAATACTTATATAGAAGATAAGAAGTGAAGAAAGATACTTAAGATCTTATAAGTAGAAAAATAGAAGCTTCTTAAAGAAGACGAGACTTAAGAATTCGTTAAACTATTAGCGATTTAGTTTCTACTTCGTGATAATCTTATTTATTATCAAGACGATCTTAATAATCGAGAACGATTATATATATTAAAAAAGATGAAATAGAAGGTTTTTGAATTAGTATATAATAATTATAGTTATAAGAGATTTCAGCGCACTTACGAAAAAATCGTGAAAGTCTATTATATAAGATATCTTATTAGGCGACTAAAACGATATATTTTTTATTATTCTTAGTGTTAGCTAAATTAAATTAAAAGATATTTGACTTACGAAAGTCTTAATTCTATTTTTACTCCGATATTAATCTTTTATATTATTATTATCGATTTTATATTTACGCTTCTTATATTAAAAAACGAGTTTAATATAATAATAATTATAATCGATAAGTTCTCGAAGAAGATTATGATAATTTCTAAAAAGAATACTTAGAGATTAACTAAATAAGCTTTCGCATTATTACTCGCCTTAATAGATTAAGGAATTTCAAGAACTATTATTTTAGATCGAGACCTTAAGTTTCTCTTAGAACTTTAAAAAGCTATCTTTAAAACCCTAAGAACGGATCTAATGATTTTAACTACGTATTATCTTTAGATCGATAAATAATCGAAACGAACGAATTAGATAGTTAAGATTGCTTTGAGATATTATATCGTCTATCACCTTAACGAGTTCTAAGATATATTTATCGTATATATAAGAAGTATTCTTAATAACTTGATAAATGCGTTTATCGATAAATTTTTAAACGAGATCATCTTCGAAAAAAAACTTAATAAGAACTTTAATATTAACGATTTAGATACGAAGAAATAAATAAAACTAATCGATACACGTATTAGAAATAGATAAGAAGTAGTCGACTTTATAGTCTTCGCCGCTATAAATGCAAAACTTCGTTATAATATTTAATGTAAATCAATTACATTAAAATCTGGAGATCTCGCTTTCGTTAAGTTACATAAAGAATATTATCTCCTCGATCTAGAAAACTCTAAGCTTTTTAATTAACGAGCTAAATTCTTTAAGATACTTAGAAAATATAAGAATTTAGCTTATAAACTAAATCTATCGAAAATATAAAAAGTTTATTTAATAATTTCGATGATTATATTAGAATTAGCGTTAAAATTTCGATCTCTATTAAAGATCTCGAGATTAAAGATAGAATTTCGTAATTAATAATAAGAATTTGAATTAAAAAAAGTACGAGATTAAGACACTCTTAAATAAGAGAGAAATACGTAAACGAGATCGGGGAAAAGATATTATCACTAAGTATCTTGTTAAGTAAAAATATTAGGGCCCGATATATAATATCTAATATTGAGTAGAGAATCTTTAAGATATTAAAAAGCTGATGAATAAATATAATAAAAAATATAACGATCTTTTTAGAAAAGAATTTTAAAGATAATGTATATAAAATATAATCTTGTAAGTGAGAACTCGATCGTATCTAGGATTTAATCTTATTAGTAGATATTCTCTACTAGCGTTTCGTCGAGCTAAACGTTAAATAAAATAAAGATTATTAATCGTCGGCGGGGATTATTTAATTCTCAATATCTATTGGAGCATTAACTATTTTTAAGAAATTGAGTAACTCTAATTTATATAGTCTTATCTTACTGCATCTCTTTTATTAGCACACGTCTCAACGAATTTATCGATCGAGATTATATTCTCTTATTCGAAAGCGTGATTACTTTATTAGAATTTTAATCTCACTTACCTACATCTGTTAGTTGAAATTATTAACGTCTCGAGAATTTATCGACCGGGATTGCTGAATTCTCTTATTCGGAAGCGTTGCTGCTGAGTGTATCTTTCTTATCTTAGAAAAATGATTACTTGTATATAATCTCACCTATTATCTCTCTTATTAATATATATCTTAATGAATTTATCGATCGGGATTGTTGAATTCCCTTATCCGAAAGCGTGATTGATCTATCGGAATTCCAATCTCGCTTAACTATATCTCTCTTATTAATATACGTCTCAACGGATTTATCGACCGGGATTACTAAATCCCCTTATTCGGAAGCGTGGTTAATCTATCGAAATTTTAATCTTATTTAACTGCATCCCCTTTATTAATATACGCCTCAACGAATTTATCGACCGGGATTGCGGAATCCCCTTATTCGAAAGCGTTGTTGATGATATATCTATTCGTTGAAAGTCTCAACGTCTCGAGAATTTATCGATTGAGATTACTAAGGAAGTATTGTTACTAAATGTATTTATTTATTAAATGAAGTTCTAAAATTAGACGCGTTAATCTCGCGATTAGTGAATAAGTGAGGTGATCTTCTTATCAAACGATAACTTCATCTATTTAAATTATTAACTTCAACTAACTTCACTCTCGCATAACGCTCAGTTAAGAAGATATTTTCGGGGATTTTTATGATAATATTAATTACTATAAGTGAGAAAGAAGTGGTATAATTATAAACACGAAATCGATCGAGATCGGAACCTTAGTTGATCGTAAGATTAGAAGTTAAGATTACGGGTCGGAAAGGTGTGGTATATTTAATGGTATGGGACCAGTTTTTCGAATATTATACCGAAAGGTATAAGATATCCCATACTCTCATTGAGTTTTTAATAAATATATTATGTGATATTTTTTTATATTCTAAAAATACGTAAAATGCTTAAACGAACGCTTATATAATTATAAAATTCTATAAATAGATTAAAAAGATATAATTTTTAAAAAAAGTTGAAAAAAGTTGAAAACGACTATGTTCAACAGATACCACACCTTTCCGACCCGTACCTTCGAGACTATCTCCTTATAATCTCGAATATTACATATCTATCTATACTTCGCGTAGCTAATTCTATTTTTATATTTTCTATATATATATTCTTATTTGTAATAATAGAAATATTATATATAAAAGATTATTCAATTAAATTTCTTAATTCTCTTTATCTTTCTTTCTTTTATTTAATATTTTTTAATTAATTTATTTATTATTTCTAATATAATTATACTAATTATTAAAATAAAATATCTCTTTTTCTATTCTTTAGCTATTAATCGCTTAGCGCTTAAGATTTAATAAATCTTAAGAATCTTTAAGCTAAAGTAAAGATTATTATTATTAATCTTAAGCTTCGTTTTTATCGTCGTCTAATTATTAATATTAAAGATCTTAATATATATATTATATATTATTATTAAGAAAGACTTTCTTATTACTATCGCTAATTTATATATAGATTTTCTTTATATAATATTCTTCTTTAGAGTGTCTCTCACTTTTATTATTATAATTTATAAAAATAGATTATTATTCTATAATTGATTTATTATTATAATTTCTTTTATAAGCGTATATAAATCGATTTTAAAAACTATTAATATTCTCTTTTCTAATATTCTCGCTATAGATTTCTTTTCTTTCTTATTCTCTAATTTTATTAAATTTATCTTAATTTTTAAAATTCTTAATCTATATTATAAAGAATATAAGAATTATAAAAACGATTAAACTTATAAAGAAATTTTTAAATAAATTCGCGAAAGAATTTCTCTAACTCTATGCGTTAACTCGAGATCTAGATATTAAGCTCGTATATAACTTTAGCGAGATATTATATAATTCTTTTAATCTTATATCTATTATTTAACGTTTTAGCTACTTATAAATTATTATTAATTCGAAGTTCTTACAATATTTATTCTAAGTAAACGCGTTTAGAATATTAAACAATATCTTTTAGACAATAATAAGAAAGTTATTCGCTATCTTCTCGCTCTTAAACTCGTTCATAATAATCTTCTATATAAGAAAATATTTATATCGCTTATAGATATATTATAATACTATTATTACACTACGAACTATTTTCCTTATTTATATTTATATTTTCTAAACGTGTTATTTCCTTCTTCGACTCTCTTATTATCTCTATTATCGTCGTTAATATTCTTATTATTAATAACACTAGTAGAAGCTGGCTATGTGAGTTTCTTAAACTCTACGCGACTCGTTATCTTACGAAATAAGCGTTCTTATTCTTTTTTTCGATTTTCCATTAATCTAATATATTATAATAATTTCTACTATTTATAGATTAGTAATAATATAATTATCGAATATACGTAGAAGACTTATTAAAATATCTTAATCTCTTTAAATAAAAAAAAGAGTTATTTTAATATATTGTCGTTTCTATAGTATAAGATAAATATATCTATAATAAGCGAAATATACTATTAATAGTTTATTAAAAAATCTCTTTAGTTCTTTTATAAACGCGTAGAAGAAGTTTTTTTTATATATAATTTTACTTCTATAGCGTATGTTGATATTTGGGTCACGTGACCAGTTCACGTAACACGCCAAGGCGTGCGTTATAATCTCGCTTTCCTAGCTAGTACTCCTTAGCAAATATGACTACTACGTGTTCTACCCTATATTTTAACAAGTTATAAGCTCGAATTATACTCGGCAGTGATTCAATTACATTTTAATCTATTATTATTACGATAACTCTTAAGTAATTATCGCGATACTAAGTATCGCTATAGCGATTATTTAATAATCTCTTTATAATAAGTATTTTCTATATTAAAATAATTATTTATAGTTTAAACGATTAGAATTCGTTATTACTTCGAGGGCTGAGATCTATCGCTTAGCGCTTTTATATAACTCTACGTCCTAAGATTAATAATATCAAATCTCGCTACGCGATTAATTAAAATCATATAGTCGCTAAAGTCTTTATAATACTATTAATTTCTCTACGTAGAATACGCTAAATAAAGAAAAATACGCTCTTATTTATTATATCGAAATATTAAATTAGATAGTAAGTATATAGACTTTAAAGTCTAAGATTTAATTACGTACTATTTATGATAATAATAAGAAACTAATTATCTTAATTATTATAGATAAAGATTAAATCTAAATAAGTTAAGAAAAAGAAAAATAAATAAATTTAATTATTACCTTAACTTTTATTAATAGAGATTAAAATAGAAAAATAAGTCTAAGAGCGAAGATAACTTAGTTTTTATAATCTTTATTTAGAAATAAAGTTAAAGATAAATAAATTAAATCTTATTATTATAGAAGTATTAAATTCTTTAATATAAATAAGTGATCTCTTAATTAAGAGAAATATAATTAAGCGAAAATTAATAATAAATAATTAAGATATATATTATAATTATTAAATTAAGATAATGAGAATATTAAAGAGTAAAATAATTAGAATAGTTAATATAATTTAAAAAGAAAAATATTATTAAAATGTATAAAGTCTAAAAACTCTTTTTCTTATTATTTATTTATATTATTTATTTTAAGATCAAAACACTTATATTCTACGAGAGAGTTATCTTAATAAAGCGCTATTAGCTACGCTATATTAATCTATTTCTCCGCTTTTCGATAATAATAATCTCGCGTATATTAAGCTAATCTTAATATTAAAAGAGATTTCTTTTATATACTCGAGTTATATATAAGTTTATTAAGGGATTAATATTAATAGCGAATATATCTTAATTACTCTCGCTAATTTTACTTCTACTTTGAAATAATTTACTTTTAAAGTATTGCTAAAGTTAATTTTTGATAAAGATCTCTACGGTTTTCGAGCGAAGCTCGTCTTATTAGCGTTATTAACTCTAAGAATTCTAAATCTTAATTATATCGAGTAAAGAGATCAAAATCTCGATTTTTTTAAGTTATCTCGATAATATTAATAAGCTTAAAGAGATCTTTAATTATTAAATATAAAGATAGTAATTTAAGAATAAGCTAAAGCTCTTAAATATTTAATAATATATCGCTAAGAACTTTATAATCTTAATTATTATTAGCGGTGATATTATTATTATTAAGAAAATTAAAACGTAATAATAAGTTTATAATAAAATCTACGTTATATTTAAATTTCGCTATAAGCGAAACGCTCGCTTTATAATTAAAAATAAAATTAATATTAAAGATATCTAAATAATTCTTAAAAGGTTTAAATCTGGAAACTTTAATATTCTTAATTCTATCTTTTTAAAAAAAATAGCGTTATTCTCGCGAGATATAATAATAATTTTTAAAACTATATTAATAAGTTTATAGAGATACTAGAAGAGTTCGATATTTTATTCTTTAAAATCTATTTTAAGAAAATTGAAAAATTTATCGCTTTTACTTAAGCTTAGACTTAGTCTATAATTTATATTATAAGTAGTATAATTAGACTCATAATACTTTGAATAATAATAGCGAGTCGAAATTCGATCTAAAATATACTATTACAAGATTTATTTATAATATTATAAATCTTATAAGCTCTATTATTATTATCGAAATATAGACATTAATCGCGTTAATTAATAATATCTTTATACATATTTTATAGATTGTAATTACTCTAATTATTATCGAAGATTATTTTAAAATAAGACTTAATCGAGAGCTTATATCGATAACTCTCGTATCTATATTTAAATCTATAAATATTATAGTTATTAAAAGAAGAACTAGTATAACGCTTTTAAGTATATTATTCTATATTTGTATCTAAAGTCGATAATAGATATAATCGAAGTAATTATAATAATTATAGAAGTTATAATAATCGTAAAGAAAAGAACTTATTAAATAAAGATAATAAGAATAAGAATAAATCTTCTTAAAAGTTTATTACTAAAGTCGCTACTTCTAGAATATATATCGAATTATAGGCGATTTATAGCTTCGTAATTTATATCGAGTAATTAAGCTTAGCGATAACTTATTTAATCGCTTAATCTTAAGGTTTTTAAAATTATATCTTTAATCTCGCTTTAAGACGCTAACGCTATTTAAAATAATAATAGAGATCTTATTAATATCTACGATCGCTATATTATCGACGCTATAATTTATCGATTATATAATTCAAAATTATTCGATCTTTTAAATCTTTATTTTATTCGCTAAATTAGCTAAAATTAATAAAATCGTAGATTATATTATAAATGAGAAAGTCGAGCGTATTGAATTAAAGTATAAGGAAATTAAGAGTAAACGTATCTTAGTTGTTAATAGTATTTAATACGTATTAATTAATAAGTTTAATCTAATTTCTTAGAGATAGCTAAAGAATTAACAAATTATTCTTTTTTTATATCTAGCGAGATTTATATTAGAAGATATAATATTATTTTTAAGCGCTAGCGTAATTAACTTTATACGCTTGATATTTAAATAGATCTTTTAATATACTTAGTAATAATTAATAAAAATATTCCCGCTTATAATAAGTTTCTATTTATTATAAATATTCTCGCTATCGATACTAATATTCTAAAGTCTCAAATTAGTAAGAAGATCTTATAAATATAATATATTTATTACGTTTATTTAGATTATTAGAATATTAAAAAACTAATTAAAATATATATTAGAGTAAATCTTATTATTCTATTCTCTAAAGATATCTACGAATTATATAATATCGTTAATATAAAAGTAAAAATACATAAGCGTTATACTAAATCGAGACGTTAAGAAATCGATATAATTTATAGTAATATTTAAGATTTATTTTATTCTTTCTATAATAATTATAAGTTTATAATAACTTTCTTAAACGATAAGATTCTTAGGTTCGATAACTATTTTATATTAGATAAGATAAAATCTACGATTTTAGAAGTATTTAAATTATCTCTAAACTAAATAAAATATAATAATTATAAATATACTCGACTTTAATTCGATGATAATATCGAGTATAATAATTACAATATATATATATATCGTCTATTTAAAGATATTATTTAGAAGAAAATTATTCTTAATAATTCTTAAATAAACGATATATTAGAATATCTTAAATAACCGATTTAATGAAAAGCGAGCGCTATATTTAGAAAAAGTAAATTTTTGTAAAAATATTAAATAAAGTTTATTTAGATATTTAATTATCTTTATAATTTATAATTAATCTTAAGTCGAGATATTATTCTTTATAAGATCTATACAAGTTATTTAATAAATCTATCTTATCTTTTAATTATCGAATAGATCGAGTATTTTTAGATATATATATTTAATATTAAATAAATTAACTATTAAGATTGTGCTTATCAGAATAGACTAGTTAACTATTAAGCTAATAGATTTTATTATATATTTCTATTTAATAATAAGATCGAAATCTTCTCTAACGTTATCTAAATTAATAATATTTCGTTAAAATTTATTTCGATAAAACTTATTTCTCGCGAAGTGCGATAAATTAATAATATTAAGCTTTTAGAAGCTCGTAGTAAGCGTTATAATAACGCTATTAAGACTATTTAAAAGCGTACTTTAATATTTATTTTAAAGAAAAGAATTTTTAAAAGAAAATACGAATTTTTTATTAAAGTAATTACTTTTATCGCGATATTAATTAAAAGAAGATATCTTATTAAGATTAAAATCCTAATTAAAATATAGTTTTTAATTCGAAGAGCGTCGCTTTCGCGTATATCTTTGAAAGAGTTATCGAAATTACTCGAAACGCTTAATAACAAAACGCTTACATTATTTATAATCTTTAAAGACTTAATATTAGACGAAAAGTCTATAATATAATCTTTAATAATTAGAGAATCTTCGAAACGCGAATTATTAAAATAATATAAAAATTTTAGAGCTTATTATAATCTTATTTTAAATTCTCTTATCTTATTAATTAGAGTTAATATTCTTAAGCTATATAAGTCTTAAAGTTATAGAAAATGATAATAAACGTATATTAGAAAATATAATAGAAGCTTATTATATAGAAAGAAGTTAATTTTCTCGTAATTAATAATATTTAAATTCTAATAAATCTTTACTTAAATATATATATCTTAGAGAGTAAATAAGTTTATAAAATTAGATGTAAACTCTAAAAAGAGATCGCTAGCTATAAGACTTATTATATAATATATAACTTTAAATAGCGCGAGAATATAGACTTTATAAGACTCTTATCTTCATTATTAAATTTATAAATTATAAAATTATTTTATCTTAGCGATAGCTATTGAAAGTTGAGTCGCGTGCTTACGTGATATATCAAGGCTTGGCAAACGCCAAGTCACGTGACTTTATCTAGTCAGATTACACTTATCTTTTATAATACACTTAGAATAATATAACTAAGTGTTCTATCTTATATTTTAATTACGGGTCGGAAAGGTGTGGTATATTTGATGGTATGGGACCAGTTTTTCGAATACCATACCGAAAGGTATGAGATATCCCATACTCCCATTGGGTTTTTAATAAATATATTACGTAATATTTTTTTATATTCTAGAAATACGTAAAATGCTTAAGCGAACGCTTATGTAATTATAAAATTCTATAAATAGATTAAAAAGATATAATTTTTTAAAAAAAGTTGAAAAAAAGATGAAAACGACTATGTTCAACAGATACCACACCTTTCCGACCCGTAATTTTAATAGATTATAAGCTCGGGCTCTATTCGACTAATTATTATAATATAATATAATCTTTCTTTCTATCGTATTATAAATATAGCTATCTTTAGAAGCTTCGTTGAGTATCGATATCTTATCGCAATAAAGATATAGATTATAGAAGACACTGCGATATATCTTAAAGCACTGCTCACATTATTTTCGTATTCTTTAAGCGTTATTAGATACTATTACGTATTCTTCTACGCGTTAATCTTTTAATATAAATAATTCTTATCTTTAAAATAATTATTCTAAATTAAAATAACTACGATTCGCTCGTAAGAACGATACGAATATTAAATGCTATGCCACGCTATCGATTTAGTTTTATATTATCGATTCGTCGCATTAGTATTAATAGTATTCGATCTTATTTAAGATAATATAAAGCGTATCGCTAAGAATTATCGCAAATCGCTATTAAGTGTAAAATGCTATAATTATTATACGTTCGCTATTATATAGTCGCTAAGATCTTTAAAATATTACTAGCTTTTTTATATAAAATACGCTAAAAGCGAGAGAGGATATATCGTTATCGCTTATCTTATAATATTAAAATCTAATAGTAAATAATTAATTTTTAATATCTTAAGTGCGAAATATTTGTAATAAGAATTAAAAATAAATTAAAGATAAATTTAATTATTAATTAAAAGAGAAATTAATCTTTATCTTAAATATCTTAAATACTAATACGCGAAAAGAAAAAGCTCTCTATAGTAATAGAAAGAGAATAGATCGTAAAAAAGCGATCTCGTAAGAAGATTAATATAATAATTAGAATTTATAAGCGTATAAGATAAGATCTTCAATTAAAAGAGTTAATCAATTATAAAAATAACTTAAAAAGTGAAATATATTCGAACTTATATTTATTTATAAAGATAGAGATCTTTTTAAAAGAATATCGCTTATATATCGATTTTTTTCTTTTTTCTCTAAGTTTTTAAAGAAAAACTATTAGGCATTGAAGAGTTAAATAAAAGATAATTGATTTCTTCTAACGAAACTACTACTTAAATACTACTTGCACCGTCCTTGGTAGGCAGTTACGATCGATAAATATCAATACTAGCATAAGGCTAGTATTAGATAGATACTATCCGTAAATAGTCACGATCGATAAATATCGATACTAGTATGGGGCTAGTATTAGGCAGATACTATTCGTAATAATCTACCGGGCAACGGAAAAAGTTAGCGCCCTCGTTAGTCAATGAAAACCCTTCAGGTCTATATTAAACTTGGTTATATCCCTTTCTAATATAAACTAAATATTATACTTAATCTCTCACTTTAATATCGCCTTAATATCTCTTACTATTCGTAGCGTATCTTATAAAACGTTGGCTTAATAATTCATATAATAGCGTATAGCTCGAGAATTAATACGATTATCGGATAGCAATTTAATTATTACTCAAGATCTTAAGAATTTGAACTTGAATACGTCTGGTGATAATATAATAGATACGGGCATCGATAAAATAGGCGCTAATATTAATCGTTTTTGAGTTGAAAAGATAGATAAATTAATTTTATTATCGCTACTAGAATTTGACGAGTCGGATAATTAATAGTTCAAATTAGGTTTCTCGATATCGTTAAGCTCGATATCCCCTTCTTTCTATAGTTTGACGCGATTATTACTTCGAGAGATCTTTTATTTCTAAAAGTTATTATTACTATTAAAAAGTCGCTTTATTAAAGTTAAGAGATATGAGCGTAGCTTTATCGCGACGTTATTATTCTTTTATAGAATAAGCTTAACGTTCGTTAATAGTGTAGTAACGAATTAAAGAACTTTAATGTATCTTTTCTTATTCTTCTTAATTAAACTCTCGATTTATATTAGACTTATAAATTAAAAATTTAATCTAATTACACGCTATAGCTTTTTTATAAACTACTTTATAATCTAGCGTAGATTCTTAACGTATATTATAAGAAAGATAATTTTGCCTTCTACTCTAAATAAATTCTCAATTGCTATCTCTAAATTATTTTATATTATACTTAATTTCACTTTAATCTCGTCGAGCTCTATTTATATAATAATTAATTACGCTTAAAATATCTTTATTTATAATAATTTAGTCTTCGTAATAAATTAAGATGATTATTATTATTTTAAATTAAGCTCTTTTAGGCTAAAAAAGATAAAGATCTTAATAATATCGTTTTCTTAATTAATTATAAGATTATTTATATATAAGATCGAACTTAGCTTAACGAAGAAGAGAATATAATTTTCTTCGAAGAAAATAGCGAATTTATTTATTTTAAAGATTCGCGCTCTCTTATTAAAGAATATCTCGCTTAAATTATTAATTAATTGAGATTTAAATAGAGAATATCTTATATTAAAGCTTAGTCTAACGAAGTCTCTTAAATAACTATAATAATAGCTTATACTATAATAATAGTTATCTTATTTCGCTATGCTTTTAAAAAATTACTAGTTATAATATAAAATATAAATACTTCTAATAACTTAAGTATACTTCTTATAAATTTTATAAATATAGCTTTATTAAAAGAATTTAAAGGCGGATTTAAAGAGTTTAAAGACGAATTTGAGAGCGAATATAAAAGTCGATCTATAGAGCTAATTAATAATAAGATAATATCGAGAGAAACGCTTATAGCAATATTAGAAATAATAATAATTATGTTTTCGAATTATTATCGTAGATAATTTATAATTAATTTAAAGATAAGCACGATATTTCTAATTATTATTCTATTAACGACTTAATTCTTAGATTAAGTTTATTAAAGTTCGATAAGCGAATCGATTAATAATAATCAAGATCTAACACACTAAGCTCTTGCTATAGCTAATAAAGATACTTTAAAAATAACTCTTATTAATTTAAAGATATTCTTAATAAAAAGCTAAACGACTTTAACGAGTAACGTGATTAATTATTATATTGAATTTGTAATCGAAAGTAGCAAAGTCTCGTAATTATTAAGCTATAATAACTATTTCACGAGATACTAAGATAATTAGATTAATGAAAGTATAGAGAAGATTAATATTTAGTAGATCTTTTAATAAGAGCTTAGAGAAGCAACGTAGTAGAATAAGAAGTAAAAGATAGTAGAAGAACGGCTAAATCTAATAGCCAACGTAATAAGCAATTAATAATACTAATACAAGCAAATTAGACGTTGCTATTATATGTTAGAATCAAGTTATAAGTTAAAAAAATAATGATAATTTCTTCTCAGCGAGATCTAGCTAAGTACTAGTAAAGTAGCTTAACAGCTCCTTTTAGGATCTCGCTTATTAATACTTATTTATCGATGAGTAATAAACGGCGTTAAATAAGCTTATCAAGTCGTGTGAATTGTAATTAATAATAATTATATTAACAATAAAAACATTAATATCGAAATCGATATAAGCTAAGTCGGAAGTATCTTAATTATTAGCGTTATCGGCTTTACGTCGAGATATATCCTCTTAACAAGATATATTAATAGATACTTAGCTTAGTCGATACTCGAAAAGAGAGTAACTAAATTATAAATTATCTAATATCTCTAATACTATCGCGGAGCAAAGCTTAATATTAATAAAACTCTCTTTAAATTAATTAAATTCTACTTTACTAATTAAGAATAGATAGCTATCGTTATTAATAATAAAAAATTAGAGTCTTAATAATAATATACTTCGTGCTCTTATTAGAGAAGAGCTAAAAATCGCATTAATTACGATCTAATTATAAGACCTATCTAATAAACGTAAAGAGCGTGATATCTAAGGCGAGTAGAAATCGCTAGAAAACTTAATCGCTAATAATTAATTAAAATTTAATATATAAGACTTAGATTTCTTTCACTCGAATACTTTAGAATTATATAATCTTAATTACGTTATTTATAGTTATAAGAAAATTATTTTTTAAAAAGTTTATACTATTGAAAGTTGGGTCGCGTGCTTACGTGATATATCAAGGCTTGGTAAACGCCAAGTCACGTGACCTTATCTAGTTAGATCGCACTTACCTTTTATAGCACACTTAGAATAATATAATTAAGTGTTCTATCTTATAATTTGATAAATTATAAGCTCGAGCTCTATTCAACTAACTATTATAGTATAGTATAATCTTTCTTTTATCGTGTCATAATTATAGCTATCTTTAGAAGCTCTATCGAGTATCGATGTCTTATCGCAATAAAGATATAGATTATAGAAGGCACTACGATGTATCTTAAAGCACTGTCTATATTATTTTCGAATTCTTTAAGCGTTATTAGGCGCTATTACGTATTCTTCTACGCGTTAATCTCTTTAATATAAGCAATTCTTATCTTTAAGATAATTATTCTAAGTCGAAATAATTGCGATTGGTTCGTAAGAATAATACGAATATTAAGTACTATATCACGCTATGAATTTAATTTTATATTATTAATTTATCACATTAGCATTAATAGTATTCGATTTTATATAAGATAATATAAAGTGTATCGCCGAGAATCGTCGCAAATCGCTATTAAGCGTAAAATATTATAATTATTATACACTCGCTATCACGTAATCGCTGAGACCTTTAAAATATTATTAGCTTTTCTACGTAGAATACGCTAAAAGCGAGAGACGATATATTATTATCGCTTATCTTGCAATATTGAAATCTAATAATAAATAAATATTTTTTAATATCTTAAATATAAAATATTTATAATAAGAATTAAAAATAAGCTAAAAATAAATTTAATTACTAGTTAAAAGAAAAATTAATCTTTATCTCGTATATCTTAAATATTAATACGCGAGAAAGAAAAGTTCTCTATAATAATAAAAAGAGAATAAATCGTAAGAAAGCGATCTTATAAGAAGATTAGTATAATAGCTAGAACTTATAAGCGTATAAGATAAGATCTTCGATTAAAAGAGTTATTTAATTATAAAGATAGCTCGAAAAGCGAAGTATATTTAAATTCGTATTTATTTATAAAGATAGGCGTTTTCTCATAAGAATATTATTTATATATTTTTTTTCTTCTTTTTTTTCTTAAATTCTCGAAGAAAAACTTTATTTAAATATATTTCTTAAATCGCTATATAAGAAAACTTCGTCGATAATAATTTAAATTATATTAAATTAATCTTAAAGCTTAGCGAGACTGCTCGTATACGCTATAGATTTTTATAATTCTTTTAAATCTCTTCAATAGCGACGATAACTATTTTTTAATCGCACGCGCTAATTCGATCTCTATCTCTAAGTAATTAGTTTCTAAATTCTTATTAAAGTCTATTTCTAAGAAAAAAGAGCTTTTCGATTTTCTAATACGCTCTATATTATTAGCGTCGCTTATTTTATTTATTTCTTTATTAAGCTTTAAAGTCTAAGTATTTAATTAAAGAAATTAAATTCTTAATTAATCTAAATATATTCGATAAGATCGAGATATTTAAGAATACTTTTAATTATTAAAGATAAAAGCGAGAGATATAAGATTTTTTAAAAATATTAGATTTTTAATATTACGTCGAAGATAAATCTAATTAATTAATTAATATTATTAATAAAGCGTTTATTACGATTTAAAATCGAGTATATTAAAAAATTTATATTATAATAAGAACTCGTTATAAAGATAACTCTCGTAATAAAATCGAGAATTTTTTTAACGCTATTCTCGCCTAAAAAGAGTTAAAAGAATAAAAATCTCGTAACTTCGATAATCTTAACTTTATAATTTAAGAGCTAAAAACTCTTATTTTATTAATATACGAAAATAGCTTTTAAGCGTATATCGATTAGTTTATTAATATCTTAAGAGAATTTAGAAATTAATTCGATAAAAATCTCTTTATTATTAATAAAAATTAAAAAATATATTATTTTTATCAAGAATTAGACTCTTAATATAACTTATATTATAAGTATTATAATTAAAATTATAACGTCTATAATAAGAAGAGTAAGATTAAGTACTTACTAAATTACGTAATTACTCGCTTTCTTAATATAATAATTAATTTCACGAATTTTATTTTAAACTTATAAATATATATACTATCAACTATCGTCGTCGACGCTTTTAATTATATAAATTAAAATATTATTACACTTGTCTTTCTCGAAGCTAGTAATATAAAGTATAAATTCTAAAATAATACTATTTTAAGTAACTTTCGCGTGTTTATTTATATCGTTAGATATTATATTATTTATAAAAGAGATTTTTACTTTAACGCTAAGTATAATTATAAGTGTTTATACGAAGATAATAATAAGGGCGAAAGAGATAATCGTAATAATTATAATAATTGTAACGATTAAGAAGATAATAATAATAAGTCTAAAGAGTATAAAGATAAAGATAAGAATAAAAATAAAAATAAGAATTAATTTCTCAGCGCTAAAGTCGCTATAGCGAGTACTTAATTAAAGATTATTCGCTATTTTATCGCATATATCTTAAGCGATTATAATATTATTATCGACTCTAAAGCTCTATTTAATAGATATTATAGATTTATAATTACGGATCGGAAAGGTGTGGTATCTGTTAAACATAGTCGTTTTCAACTTTTTTTCAACTTTTTTTAAAAATTATATCTTTTTAATCTATTTATAGAATTTTATAATTACATAAGCGTTCGCTTAAGCTTTTTACGTATTTTTAGAATATAAAAAAATATTACGTAATATATTTATTAAAAACTCAATGGGAGTATGGGATATCCCATACCTTTCGGTATGATATTCGAAAAACTGGTCCCATACCATTAAATATACCACACCTTTCCGACCCGTATTTATAATATTTATATCTTTCGATAGAGTATAAGTTATTATTCTTTTCACGATAGCGATTATATCTTTACTCTAAATTCGTGACTATGTCTATACTTAATATTTAACTTAGAATTTCTTAATATTTATTACTTTCGAGTTCTTTAAATCGTCTCGTCTAATATATAAACTCGTCGGTAGTCTAATAATTATTAACTTCGATAATATTAATTTAAAATATAAGATTAATAGCGCTAAATATATATAAACTCTTCGAGATATATAATTAATATCGAGCGATAGTTATAATCTTATCTTTAAGGGATAATTAAAAGAATAAGATTATTTTCTCTTTTTCGTTCTAGGCGATTTCTCTATTAATAGCGAATAAGTCTTTTTTAAGCGTATAAAAAATCGTCTCTATACTTTAAATACTTAAGATAAAACGTCTTTAATATTAATAATCGTTAATAAAGATATTTCTATTTATAATAAGTTCTTTAATTAATCTTAAGTTTAACTTAACGTCTTTGAAAACCTTATTCGAAGTGAATATTAATCTCGAAGCATTACGAATATAATATTTACGTTACGATTATTTAAGTATTTAAAATCTTCAGAAACTCGCTAAGATATATATTAATATAAATCTTTCGATTTCTTTATCGAGCGATATTTACGAGTTATGCTTAATAATGAATATAAAATAGATATCGTATAAACGATATATTAAATCTAATAAGCACGAAAATAACTTAATTCATTGTAATCTTTGGAGCTCTTTCGAGTTCTTATTTAACGATTATCGATTTATAATAATCTTTCTTTACGATAAAACCTTACACTCTATCGTTTATCTCTTATTGAATAAATCTAGCGAAATTATTCTTACGATCTATAAGATATTTTTTAATAATATAAAATACGATCATTATTAATATATACGTCTACGATTCGATTGCGGAATAAAATTCGATAATTATAAGATAAAAGTCTTTCGAATATCTAAAGGCATTACTTAAGAGAAAATTATTCTCGATAATTCTCAAATAAATAATAAATCTAAGTATCTCGACGCTATTATTTAATATAAGATTAACATAATACTTAAAGAGAGCGATCTTTTATAAAAGTATTAATCGAAATTCGTTCGAGTTATTAATATTCTACGAAATATTTAATCGATTATAAGACGTAATATTATTTCTTATAAGGCATATATCGGGTGTTTACTCGATATATTATATCTTCGTATTATCGAATAGATTAGATATTATTAAGTTATTCTTTGAAGCTATATCTAAAAGAATTATTAGAATTAGATCGTTAAAAGATAGTTATTAGACTATAAAAATAAATTCTATCGTATACTTATATTTAATAATAAAGTTAAGATTATCGTAAATATTAAATAAATTAATAACGTTTTTTATAAATCTATTCTCTTTTAACTTAATAACGAAGTCGTTATTAATATTAAGATTATTAATTATCGCTATAAGCGAAGAATAATAGAGAATTAAGAATAATCTTTATTCTTTATCGTAATTTTAAAGAAAAAGCGTTAAAAATAAAGACTTATAATTATTATTAAAGAAGAAATTCTTAATTTTTTAAGTATTATTAAGATTAAATTAATAAAAATAATTTTATCGATCGCTATATAAGCGATTAACTTAAAGTTAATAGAAGAATTATTTGAGATAATTAACGATAATACTTCTTTTATAGCTTCTACGTCTCTATCTTCGACGTAATTAGCGTTAATCTTTTAATTAACGACTCGCTTAATAAATAGAATAAATTTAATAATAATTATTAGATCGTTCGATATTTAGAAAGCGTATAAGAATATCTTATTAGATTCTCTCGCGCTATTAATTAAAGTTAATTTCTTAGAATTTTATAAATCTTATATATATAAGAAATAATATTA
Organism: Xanthoparmelia taractica; assembly: GCA_033085395.1. Lineage (NCBI taxonomy): Eukaryota > Fungi > Ascomycota > Lecanoromycetes > Lecanorales > Parmeliaceae > Xanthoparmelia > Xanthoparmelia taractica. The sequence continues at coordinate 380 of JANQBS010000487.1, read as the reverse complement.
AACTCGTATATAAAGATATATTAAGAGCTTATTATAGACGACGAAGTTAAATCTTATTAAGTTAATAAGATCTAAATCTTAGTAAATCTCTTCATTACTATATATATCTTAGATAATTGCTAAATATATAAACTTAAGCGTAAATCTATCGAGAAGGTTATTTAATATAAAGCGCGTTAAATTATTCCAGATTTCGAATAACGAGAAGAGATTAATTTTAACGAAATCTTTATCTTAATAATTAAATTTATAAGTTATAAAATTATTTTTATATTAACTGTCGCTCTAAATTAAAAACTCGAGTTACGGGTCGGAAAGGTGTGGTATATTTGATGGTATGGGACTAGTTTTTCGAATATCATACCGAAAGGTATGGGATA
>JANQBS010000486.1:0-19021 GCA_033085395.1 Xanthoparmelia taractica | reverse complement strand
TATCTTTTTAATCTATTTATAGAATTTTATAATTATTTAAGCGTTCGCTTAAGCTTTTTACGTATTTTTAGAATATAAAAAAATATTATGTAATATATTTATTAAACACTCAATGGGAGTATGGAATATCTTATATCTTTCGATATGGTATTCGAAAAACTAGTCCCATACCATTAAATATACCACACCTTTCCGACTCGTATATATCGATCTCTAAAATATTAAGAATCTACGCTAGTTAATTAGATATATAACGCTTCGTTAAAACGTAGTATTAGCTATTTATATAAGATCTAATATAGCTTACTCTAAGACTTAGACGATACTTTTTTTATCTTAGATATATTAATATAGCGATATCTTATCTTACTTTTACTTTATATAACTCTAGCTTTCTTAAAAAGAAAGATTTATAGTATCTAGTAAAAAGTCTTCTAGATAGAATATTTAAAGCTTATAGAATTATTAGACTAGCTAGCTAAGATTAAGTAACGATAGATCTTAAATATTAGATTACTATTTAAAAGCTAATTAATAGAATATAATCTTAATATATAAATAATAAAAATATAAATACGAATCGAATATAGCGTAAGCTCGTATTATCTAATTCGCGTATAATTATATATTAATAAATACTTTTATCTTCTTAAAATATTTTATTTTAATTAATTCTATTAGAATTATCTAGATAGTCTTTTCGACTTAAGCTATTATAAGACTCTTAGAATTTAAAATCTATTTTTTTCTCTAGATATTATTCGCTATATAATCTTATATTATTTTAATATTATAATATAGTAATTTTAATTACGTTATTATATTATTTCTATAAGATATCTAAGATAAAAAAAGCTTTAACTATAGAATATTATATAATTAAAATATCTCTTTTATTTACTACGTATAGTATTAAGATTTTTTATTTAGCTAAGACTTTTCTATATAAGCGTATTATAAGAAGCTTTTTTAGAGCGTATCTTAATATTTTACTAATAAACCTAATTATATTTAGTATTCTTTTCTATTACGAAGCTTATTTGAAACGAATAATACGCAAAGAATACGCTAAGCATTTGCGCCGACCCCCTATCGGCCTTAAAGTACAGCGCCGCGTAACCACTAAAACCTAAGCTAAGTGTAAATAACGATCAAGTCCCTTTTCACCCGCAGATTGGTTTTCTAAGGTAGGTCTTATACGAGGCGAAACTTAACAAAGTCTATCACAACGGGTTTTGGTGTCCATGTCGAATCATACTAGGTGTATTATACATGCGCTAAACTTTACATTGGCGAGGTTTAAAAGCATCGAGCAATGGCGTTGGGACTTGATATTACTTGAGACTACTCTTCAGAAAAGACGATTGCGGCCTTAAGGCCAAGTTTACAGTACCCATAACGTCATCATTTCATTTATACTAAGAGCCGCTGACGAGGAATACCCAGCTTGGAAGCAACTCACAACCGTCAATCTCAATAGTCATAGCACATCTACAGCATGACTTCCAAGCTCATCCCTTCAGATCCTCCCAAGGTGATGGTGATCCGTCGAGTCACCCCTAACATCACGACGTGTTCAGCGCCGTTCCTTCGATTCGGTAGATTTAAAATTGGAGGGCGAGGCACCATCGGTATGATGCTTGGTGCGCTTTCTATCTTACTTGCTAACGTGTTGACCTAGTACGCCTCCAGTCCGGCACCCTCGCAGTCTTCTCTCCCACCGCTCTCACCCCCGAGGTCCGTTCCACTGTCGAATCCATGGGGAACAAAGTTGCATACATTGCTGCACTGGATTATGAGCATCATATCTTCATCACCCAGTGGGCCAAAGCATTTCCATCAGCGAAGCTCCTAGGCGTTGAAGGGCTGGCAGAAAAACGTGAAAAGAATCAGGTCACTGCCGGCAGCAAGTTCCAACATGTATGGACGCAGAAGAATAAGGCCAGCATGAGAGTCGACTCGGACTTTGACCAAGAGTTTGACTACGAGTATGTGGGAAGTCATGCGAATAAGGAGCTAGTCCTTCTTTACAAGCGTGACAGGACATTGATAGAGGCGGAGTATGTATCTTCGCAGTCCATGTCTCCTCTTTTGAACCAAATTTGGAGTCTTGTAACATGTCTTGAGCGTATAATCTTTCGAATTTTTTTGCCAAATTCGAAATCCTCTCATAAAATTGGAAGACTGATTGCGAGATTTGATTTCAGTATGATGTTCAACCTCCCAGCGAACGAACAATTCTCTAGGACTGGCGAAGATCCAACGTCCGGCATACTGACGAAGATATTCATTGGATTACAAAATACAGCGGGACCTGCGACATGGCAGAAGAGATTCCTTTGGCATATTGCAAGCGCCGGAGATCGTCAAGATTTCAATCAGAGCGCAAAGAAGATTGCTGGCTGGGACTTCGACAGAATAATTCCATGTCATGGTGACGTGATCGAAAGCGGTGGAAAAGATATTTTTAAGAAGGTTTTTGAATGGCATCTGAACGCTCCAAGTAAGTGATGGAAAAGGCGTTGGGAACGGAAGCTGCCACTAGTAACGGATGAGAAAGGTCAGGAGCGCGCCACTAGATCACGAGCTTGCAGAAAGCCTTCTTATCAAATAACGAAATAAATAAAGTCAATAGTATCCGTAGACTACTCCATTTTGGAGTACGCGATGAAGCTTACAGGCTCGCCAACCAAGTTAACGCAGGCTCTCTATTAGAGGTTTTGGAGTCAGCATCTCTTCCTTGATAGTTGGGACCGAATTTCGAGCAGTGGGGCAGTTCCGCCGGACCAATGGTACCATTCAATTTCGATATTGTGTCTTGTAACTTGAAGGATCGTACGAGTGCTCCGAAATCGACGTACCAGATTAGCTCTCAAAGTTCCCATCGATAACCATACCGAGGTCACTGACCCTGCTCTTTCGGGCAGTGCGGATCCCAGCAGGCTACCATCAAATTTGGCTTTTGACACGCTTCTCATCACTGAGCCAGAACCCATTCTATCGCTGATGGAAATTTGAATCAAAACCGGGAAAGAACAGCGGCTTCGCTCCTTCTAAGCATGCAAAAACCATTGCGACCTGAGGACCCGTCAGCAGGGCAGAAGAAAATGATGTAGAGAATCACACACGGAGCAATATGCCTCTCCGATTGAAAACTATTGTGAGAACCCATCATCAGCAGAGTCTGTGCTACCTCAATGCTCACCCTATCGGCCTCGCAGAGAAGCACTACGGCGCCTCTGGACAGAAAGTGTCGTCACGGCTGCTACACGTCTCTCTTGCCTAGCATCATTAGAAGTGTAAAACCAGCCGACAGTCCCTTGTGAGGAGTTCAGATGCAGGTATGCTTGATATGTGAACATGAAAGAATAAGGGGACTGCAAGAAGCGCACGCGGTCCATGCTGCGAATCCGAAGACTGGCACTCTAAGATCTCTGTTCACGTCTCTCAGTCATGAGTCCTTTGGCAGATCTGGGATGTATCAGTTTGCGCAGGGACATCGTGGAGCTCTAGTGATGAATTTCTGCATCGAGTGTAAACTGAATGATTCTTGTCAGTTCGCGATTGACGTAAGTTAAAGGCCTCCTATCTTACCATGACTGGCTTCCAATGTACGTGACTACGAAAAGGAGACAGCCCGAGGGTCGGGGAAATTGCTGGACACCCTTTGGTAAGGTAGGGCTTAGTGCCCCGGCCACTCGTGAAGTCCTCGGAAGATCGATAGCCCTATTCTACGGTAGTTCTAGCGTCAAAAAAACGTTTCGGAGTACGGTACTTCTACGAAATAAGTAAGGTATTTTTAAGGACTGCATACCTTATTTTGCGAGCATGATGCTACGCGTAATATTTGGACAGGCAGGAAACTCTTGAGTCCCGGATAAAGTCTTCGATCATCCATCAGTGTCCAGAGTCCAAGCCTCAAGAAGCCATGACTTCCTGGTTTGAGCGCCAAGCTTCCTCTCATCATGTACAGCTTGCCGCAACGGCCTTCATTTCTGGTGTGACTGTCGCGGGTCTTATCTACGGAACGCAAGCGGTTCGGCGCAAGGAGGCTGTGCAAGAGTTGAAAGCGTCCATTCCAGAGCTGAATGAGACTCACCATGCAGATATGGTACGTTTTCAGCCTGACATTTAGAGCAAACAAGCGAATAAGATCTAGGCTCATCAGCCCAGTGAAGCTTACAGATTTCGGCGCTGCCTTGCGACCACATAACGCTACTAGAGAGGACGAAAGATTATCTGCTCTCGCTCGTCGTGCACAGCAGGGCGATTATGACAAAGGTTCCAACTGCCTAAGCCTCACCAAGCTGTCGAGGGCGCATGCTGAATGATACAGATTTGATTAACGAGCAACTCACACGTACTGCTTCTTTTCTTGGCACTGATCGCTTTGCTCTCCTCCGCAACTCTTTCGTGATTGTCGTAGGTCTCGGCGGTGTCGGCTCGCATTGCACCTCAGCTCTCGCTCGCTCCGGTGTCTCAAAGATCCGCCTCATTGACTTCGACCAAGTCACTCTATCATCTCTCAATAGACATGCTGTAGCCACCCTTGCCGACGTTGGCACACCGAAGGTGGAATGCGTGAAGAAACGATTACAGGCAGTGGTACCATGGGTGCAATGGGACTGTATTAATGAAGTCTGGAGACATGAGCAGGCGGAGAGGCTACTTGGAACGTGGTGTACAGGGAAGGGCCAGAATCCAGACTACGTGGTCGATGCAATCGACAATATCGACAGCAAAGTCGCTTTGCTCCGGTATTGTCATCGTCATGATATAAAAGTCGTTAGCTCCATGGGTGCAGGATGTAAGGGAGATCCCACAAGAGTGTCTGTAGGAGACATCAGCGCGAGTGGAGAGGATCCGTTATCAAGAGTCACGAGACGGAGACTGCGAGCTCTAGGCATTAGCGAAGCGATCCCCGTCGTATACTCAACTGAGAAACCCGGTCCAGGGAAAGCGCAGTTGTTGCCGCTACGAGAAGAAGATTTCCTAAGGGGCCACACGAACGAGCTGAGCGTGTTACCGGATTTCAGAGCCAGGATCCTACCAGTCCTAGGCACCATGCCCGCTGTGTTTGGATACACCGTGGCAAACTTTGTCATCTTAGAGCTTACTGGATACCCTCACGAGAGTGGGGCTTGCAAGGGGAGAGAGAAGATGTACGACAACATCTTGGCAAATCTACAAGGTCTGGAGGAGCGCTTAGTAAGGCACGAAGGGGCAGACTCTCTGGGTCTCAAGATCCCCGTGACAAAAGATGACGTGGGATATTTGATCGAGGAGGTGTATCGAGGAAAGAGCGTGGTGAGCAATTTGCCAACGAGATTGGCATTGGTGAGATGGACAGTGCCCGAGGGTGGTTTCAAAATCGAGAAGATTGGAGAGGGACAGAAAAGCGTAAGGCTGAGTCTGAATGACTTGGTGTGCATGACTAAAGACGAGGCGGCAGCCCATGAGAAAGGGATCCTGAAGGGAAACCGGACACCGGAAGAAGTGTACAGTACCGATGTGCTACAACTTGTGGAAAGACGGAGAGGCGAAGAGAGATATTACCATCAGTATAGGTGAATTCAATCTGCGTGCTTTGATTGATTAATCGTATGGGAACACGCTACACTTAGTATGGGCCATCCCAGTGCAAATGCCACCCCAATACGAATTTTTATTATTATTTTAATTATTCACTCACATATATATATATTAAGAATTATAATAATCTATTTTAGTCTTTCTATTAAATCTAATCTTAATTAGCTCTTTAATTTTTCTTATAGTAGTCTTATATTATTTAATCTTCTTATTTCTAAGTGCGTTATATATTTATAACTCTTAAATATTTATTTACTTTAAAGCTCTTTAAGCTTTTTTAACTTTTATTTTCTTACGAGTAATAATCTTAGATCGAGTCTTATAAGAATAAATATTATTTTTCTTTTAAATTATCGTATTAGACTTTACTTTACGAGCTATTCGAGTTACTATAATCTATTAAATATTCTTTAATTCTCGCTTAGCTAGAAGATTTAAAAATATCTTTAATTTAGTCTTACGAATATATTTATTAAATATTCTATCGATTATATATAAGTCTTATAGCTCTTTTTTATATTATATAACTTAATAATTAATATATAATATTAATTAGTCTTTAAGATTAGATACTTCTTACTCTAATATCTTTTTTCTAATCGAAGAGTCTCTTCGCTAAAATTTAATTAAATAATTTAAAATAATAATCGAATTGTAGAGAAATAGATTTATTTTTCGCTATATAGATATAATAGTAAATTTCTTAAAAGTTTAATTAAAACATCGATCTTTATATAGTTATTATTTATCTAACGTATTACGATATTGATTATCTTTGTATATTAGTGCTTAAATAGCTAGAAAATATTAATATCTAATAACTAGCATAGATATAAAGAGTGTGAAAGTGCTATGTGCAAGTAATGAGTGAGTGAGAAGATGATGTATTTCTATGGAGAACTCGGAGAATAAGTACCTGCTGCAGTCTTGCGCTACTACGTAATTATTAAAGAAGCGTATTATTAGAGAAAAGATATAATATTTAGTTAAATAAAAGTATTAAGATAATAAGCATAACGTCTAATATATATTAGATAATCTATCTAAGACATAGAAGCTTATGAAAGACTTCGAAAGACGCTAAGCATAGCTATCTACGAGACCTCGTCGTTCTCAAGCACTTATATAAGCAAATACTATCCCTATATCTACGTTTACTTTACTAGCTATAGCGATGCGTATATCTAGTACGATATTAGTATCGACTTCGCTATAAGCTTTAGCTTCTTAGTCTTTATCTAAGAGAGAAAGAGATTATTTAAAAAAAAACTTTTTAATATCTTTCGTAAGAAGAGATAAGTATACTATAATTACTACGTAAGTGCTATAATATCTATTACTTCGCTAGAATATATCTTAACGTAGACGTTAACTTTTCTTTTATTTATTAGCATCTGTTATAAGTCTAAAGAAGTCTTCTAAAGACGACTTTCTTATTGAAGAAGAAGTTAGGGAGACTAGAATGCATTATTAATCTTATATTTATTTTTAATCTTAAATACTATAAGAAACGAATTAAAATAACGAGTTCTTTAATACGAATTCGCTATAGTAGCTAATTCTAGTTAAGCAATTGAAATAATTAGATAAATCTATATTATAGATAATAACTTAAGTCGATAAACGAGAGGTTCGATCTTCTTAAGAATCTTAAATAATCTAGCTCGTTATTAATAAAGTTTTTTATTTTCAATTTTAAATATTTCGTAATTATAATATAAGCGTAGATAAGTTATAGTATCTTTAACTAAGTTAAGCGATTTATACTTCTTATTATAGTAGATTTTAATTATAACGTTAGCGAAGACTACGGGTCGGAAAGATCTAGAATAGTCTGGAATATAGAGTGTCGATACCATATCATGATATAATATGGTATTGAGACCATATTATTTGATTTTTATGGGATGATCTGAAAGACGTGCTAGTATTATGAAATAGTCTAGAAAATTTCTAATATATGCAGGGGTATTTTATATTATATATAGGGGTATGGGAAATATACTATATATAGAAGAAGTTACTCTATATAGAATTATGCGAACGTATTCTAATTATTATTCTAGTTATTACTTTATTTTATTATCGCTATTATTATTACTTTACTTTATTATCACGTTATTAAGCTAAGCTCGCTATCGTATTTAATATCGTATTACGAAAGATCTTCGTAATTATCTAAGACTTAATAAGCTATTTTTATTACTATTAATATATTTAATATATTTAATTATTAGAAGAATTACTAATACGCTAATTATAATAATAATCTACTATTTATTCTACGATAATAAATTTCCCCCTTCTTTCTTCGCATTATAAAAAGAATTTACGATTATTTTTTATAATTATATATTCTTAATTATTAAAGTTACACGCTTCGCATAAATAATATAAAGATTAATATCTTCGAATATATAATAAAGAAAAGCTTTTGTTGATTTATAAATAATCTTAATAATCGATTTAGAAAAACGTATCTTCTTTATATATATTATCGCGATTTCTTTTATTACTCACGAAAAGAAGAGCTTAAAAATTATTAAATCGAATCTTTATTAATAGCGACGAATCTCACGTAAAGTAATAGTTATAATTTATTAATGAAATAAAATAAATAGATTCGAGATTAGACTTATTTCCAGCTTTTTATCTACGTTTTCGAGTATTATTACTCGATAGTCCTTACGCTAATCTACTTTTCTTAATTAATCTTAATAATTAAATACTTAAAGACTACGTAGAAGTAATTAATTACACTTAAGATTATCTAATATTAGTTACGTATATTATAATTTCTTTAATTTTTTCTTTACTCTTATATATTATCGTCTACTCGCGTATTAACTTTATACTTAATATTTTATTTATAGATTTAATATATCTACTTTAAAATATTATCTCGCGTAGTAATTCTTTTATAAGTTATAGCTTAAGAACGAAGAAGTTAAGATTAGAGCTAAGGTTCGGAGTCGAAATTCGAGGGTAATAACTTTATTAGATAGATAGATAATAAGATAAATAGTAGAAGAATAATAAATAGTAGAAGAATAATAAATAATAGAAGAATAATAAATATTAGAAGAATAATAAATAGTAGAAGAAAGAGTAGAAAGAAAATAAAAGTACACGATAAATATACCTTAGAAAACGTGATGTTATAGATAAAATTAATGTTATTTATTAATGCTTTTAGATATCTATTATAATAATATTAGAATTAATTTATTTTATAATCGGAAAGCGAGAGAAGAATACTCTTATTATAAATATTAAGATTCTATAAAAATAAATTTATCTTATTATTAATTCTAGTAATTATTCTAATAATTATTTAAGCATATTGAAATTTTATTGTCACGGGAAACGCACTTGCCAAGCCAATCGAGAAAGCTAAGGCAAGTGCTTGGCAGACTAGCTGACTTAGATAGATTTTTTCAACTTAGAAGAATCAAGAATTAGACACACTCAACTGACTGTATAAATATATTTATTGCTGTTATAGTATGGTAGCAACGCCCAAATAGCTATCATTAGCTATTTCAGGAGATCCTCCATCATTGCTTGATTAGTACTTATTATATTCGTTAAAATAACCCTTTCCTTCTCCGCGGAGAACTATATTCTATTTAATAAGATTCGTATATAAAATCATCGAAATTCTTACTCGGACGGCCGAAATCTCACTAAGTTCATTATTAAACTCATCTCCCTTATCTTCCTCACACTCACGATTATCACTATTATCGCTGCGACTCACTTATTATTACTATATCGATATTACTACTATCGTAGACTATTACTATTCTTTCAAGCACCTTGCCGCCCCTTTTAAGCTACTTATTTTACTATTCTTGCTGCTATAAAAGAAAGGAAATATTATACTATTTAATTGCATAGTGAGAGAGAACTTCGATTCTTATAATACACACATACATATTAATGAAGAATCTTTCTTGTTAATGTAATACTACTTCTTCGTTATTAAGAAGATTACTATTATTTTATTTTTATTATTAAGAAGATTGCTATTATTCTATCGCCGTTATAGACTACTATTATTCTAGCTTCGTTAACTCTAAATTCTATCTCTTAAAATACTATTATTTTAATCTTTTAAATAGACGAATCTCTACACTTCGAGTATATCTTTATTAGTCTTATCTTCGACGAGATTAAATAATTTATTATCGATATCGTTAAGATTAATTTTAGACCTTTAGAGATTATAAAAGAAGTAGCTTTATTAGCTCGTAACGCACGTATAAGAGCTCGTTCTATATCTATTAAGGCTTTATTAAACTAATCTACTAATTAAGTTCTTAATCGATTAATTTTTAAGGCTACTCTAACTAGATTTAAAGCTAATATTTAGTCATTAAGAAAATTAAGAGAATCTTCTTCTATCGGCGATACACCTCGTTTTTCGTTCTTAAAAAGTTTTATTACTAATAATTCTTCTATTAGAAATCCTCTCGTTATTAACTCTAATTCTAATATTTCAACTAATTCGAACTCTATATCGAATTCTACTTTAAACTTAAATATAAATTCTACTTCTAGAGATACTTTAAGTAATTTTAATATAACTAAAAATAATAAGATTAATTAATAAAATATTAACTTTTCATAATAATAACAAATTGCTCTATAAGATCTTTTACATAGCGTATCTAAATCGCCTAATAAGCGAGGATCGCTAGAATAGAATAATATTAATGCTATAGTAGAAGCTACATTAGCTAATAGATAAAATGCTAACGATATGAAATTTTTTAATTCGATATATAATGATAAGTTAATAATTTTCGATGCTTCTTTAATAAAGTATACATTAAAGAAGACTTACTTTCGAGATATATATTTATTTTTAAAGTATGCTTATAACGTAGCTAGTATTAAAAATAATAAGCTCGTTCGTATAAATCTCTAAACTTATTTTAAGAGATCTACTCTAAAATAATAACTAAGCGAGCTTTCTAATAATAATAAGCGTCTTATAAAGCTTAAGAATAAATTAAATAAGTGAAAGAGAATATTAATCGAACGATTTAAAATATCTATTAATGTAATAATTAATTCGTTATTGAAGAAGAGATATATCTTAAGAGATACTATTAGTAAAAAAGAGTCTTAAGAGTATATATAAAAGATCTTACATATTTCGAAGAATATTAACTTAATTAGTGTTAAAAATTAGCTTAATATATCCATAATAACTTAAATACTAAGCTAAGACGTGACTTAAAAAGATCAAAGAATCGAATTATCTTACATAACTTTCTTGAGAAGATAAATAATCTTAAGTATAACTAATAAATCTATATAAGTAGATATAATTCGAGAATATATGGATTTTCTATTAGGTCTTTTTAGAATCGTTATTAAAATTAGAGTAATAATAATAGAAGTATTTCTAATTAGTATTAATCTCGTTTATAATCGCAATCTTCTTAATAATTTTTATTTCGACCTTAGTAAAGTATAGATTCTAATAATTAATATTAGCGGCCTTATTTTTAATAGCGTCAAATTAATAATTAATATAAAAGTTAAAACGCTTAATTAACTTAGTTATTTCCTCGCCAATTTAATAATTAAAATATTTATTTAAATTCGCAGCAAAACGCTCAATAAATATCTCGTTAGTCTCTATAAATCGCCGCTTTAAACGTATTAAATTCAATCTCGAATCGATCTTCATTTGATAGTCAATAGTAGTTTTCTTTAAGATTAATATTAATTTAGAATTTTTAATAAAATTAAGACTTTTAGTAAAATCAAAGTAATTAAAGATCTTAATTTAATACTACAAATCGTTTAAAAGTAGCTACTTATTAGATCTCTATTATTAATAAAAATACTAAATTAGAGCATAACAAATAAGCTTAAAGTTCGAACTATTAAAAAGAAAATATTAATATCGAATACTCTTACTTTATAGACGAAGATTAATATAAGAATAAGATATATTATACTAACTCTAAGTATAATTCTAAGCTTTCTACACAGTTAAATAATAATTAATTTGCTAGCTTTATAAAGATCGAAACCTACTACCGAAACTATTAGAAATTCTTCTTATTCAAGACGAAATTATATAAGCATTTACGTATTAATTGTTTTGAGAAGCATATTTATATTAACGAAGTAGTATCTTCTAACTTCGATAAGTAACTTATAAAGCCCTTCGCTAATAAATAATTAAAAATTATTAAGTTTATAGCTTCTAATTAGAATTTAAGAAATAATTTTATTTTTCGAAGTTAAACTTACGCTATAATTGCGATTAAACTCGATTCTACTAAGTAAGAAGATGAAATTTATATTAATATCGAATATAATATAAGTTTAATAGATAGAATATAATATTCTTAGTAATGTTCGAATATAGCTATTTTCAAGATAATAATATCTTTACGAGTATATGAGATTAATACTTCTAAGCACGAGACTTCGAAGTATATTACATAAGATATCTATCTTTCTGAAATTAATGATTAAGGTCGAAGAGTGCTTATATATCTACGTAGGAAATTGCATATTATCGATAACTTAGTGTTAAAATACTTATTAAAAATAATATTATTAAGTCTAAAGAAATTATTATTAATATAATTAATAAGAAGATAAGAATTAATAATTATAGTATTACGATTAATATTACTACTCGGCCTCGAGGCGAGTTTATACGAAGAAAGATCTATATTAAATTATTTATTTTTATGTCTTCATATAGCGAGATAATTCTATAAATTAAGAAAATTAATTTATTTAATAATCGTGATTTCTTATTTTAGTTAACATAAACGAATTTAATAATATTCGCTTATTTGATTAATTATATAATAATTAAAATTCTAATTCGAAATAAATCTAATATATCGATTTAAATTTTAAGGAAATTAAGGCTTTAAAATATTCTTAAGATAAATTACGAAAATTACTTTTAAACTAATATCGAATCTAAATTCGTTTTAACGAAAATAGCTATAAATTTAAGTATAGACTTAAGCTTAAATTAATTAACTTTTTAATTAGCTAAAGAAACTAAGCTATTAAATAAAGTTATAATTTTCGAGAATATATAGATTAGAATTACACTAATCGATCTAGTCAACGAATTTTTATAGATCTAATAAGATATCGACTTTATTAAAGTGTTAGAAGAGGAGTGAATAAAGCTTTTATTAAGAAATAATTAGTAAATTAAGATTAATAAAAAATTTAAAATCTATTTCTTAGATATACGAGATTAAGAGATAGTCGATAAAGTCTTTAATAAGCTACACGAACAGGAAAGACTTAAATAAATCAAGAATTCTATACTTTTCTTCTATTCGATATTTATTATATAAAAAACATTATTCGATAATATTATTAAAAAAAGATTAATAATTAATATTTGAGATTTGAATAATTTATTACTTCGAGATACTTATTTAATATCTCTTTAATAGAATATAATTAAGATATTAACTAATTATAAAATTATTTTAGTAATTAATATTATCTCGTTTTTCTATTAATAGCGAGTGCATTTAAATTATCGTTATATATAGACTATTATAAGTTATAGAGATTAAGAAACTTTTAATATTTTAATTATAAGTTATATGAATTCGATTATTTATATTTAACGTTAAATCGATAAGATATTATAATATATTTTAACGCAAAAGCCTACGTTAATAATATAATTACGAGTATTATAACATTTTAATAGTATTTATAAGATCTTCGTTAGCTATTTAAGCTTTTTGTAAGATTTAATATTATTATTTTTTTAATAAAAGTCTTTTTAAGATATTTAAACGTTAATTTACTAAATAAAAAAGTTAATTCTTTCGACTTAATTTTATTAGAGAATAAGCTTAAAGCTATCTCGAACTTACGATATTCTAGCACTTTAAGAGAATTCGAATACTATTTGAGATTAACGAGCTATTTACGTTAATACGTTTATTTCTATATATAATTAATATAGTTCTTATAAAATCTTAAAATACTACTTCTTAAGAAAGCATCGAACTCTAAATATTAGAGAAAATAACACTCTTTTAAAATAAAGCTATTTATAGCGTTAGAGAAGCAATTAGCTTCTTTTTAGCCTTTTTAAAAAGCATTATCTTAATTAATAATTCTTATATATTTTAATAATACTCGAACTTTATAAATTAACTTAAATATCTTAAAGGAATTTAATTTTAAGGCGATAATCTTTTATATTAAATCGAATAAAAATAAGAATAAATAATCTTCTCGTGTAGAAACGAAGTCTATTCTTTTTCTATTAAGACTTCTAACTATAATAGAAAGAAATTATTAATCTACGAAATTAAAGATTACTTATCTTATTTAATATTTAACGAAAATAAGATATATAATCGAGTCTTTAAAGTATTCTATAAGAATATAGATCGATTATTCTATTATTATTAACATTATAAAGCAAAATTCGATTATTTTAATTATATTAACAATACGAATAAACGTTTATTTAATTCGGGCTACTCAATTCTTAAGATAGTTCAATCTAGCCATCTCTTATAAACCTAGCAAAGAATATATTATATCTAATATTCTATTAAGGCTTGCAAGTCTAAACAAGAATAATTCGCTATCTTATTATTATTCGAAATTAAATACTCTCTACACCGTAAGCTTAATAAAAATAAATACTTTATTTCATAAGAAATATATTTAAGGCTATCAAAAAGATGATTATTAAAAAAGGATTTCTATATAGCTCGATATCAATAATAGCCTAGCTAACGAAAACGTAATATCTTTACCTTTCGTGCGAGAAAAGCATCTCTTAACTACTAATGCTAATCCCTATTTTTCGCCTCGATCGAAAGCGAAAGAGAATTAACAGAGAAGTCCTTAGCGAGATCCGAAAGAAGAATCATAGCAAGAATAGTAAAGTCTCACTCACGAAATGTAGCGAGATCTTATCTTTCATATTAATAGAACTACTAATTAATAACGACTTTATATTTTCACTTTATTAATAAAGAATATTCTTACTTTAACACATAAGAAAGAATATTCTGGCTTTTAAAGATACTACGAAATCGATACCTTATTCTAATATATTCATGAAATTATAAAGCACTTACGAAACTTTATTCGATATTATCTAGAGTGTTTAGTTCTATAGATAAGAAGACACGTATCTTACGATAGCTTGCAATTAATTTCATCTCCGCCCGTATCTTTTCACACTCTAACGATTAATTTTATTCTAATATTATCTCTATTAAATAAGTTGAATTGCATTATATCTATTACTTATAAGTTTATAAAAGTTATTTAATTAATCTTTGATAAATTAATATAAAAAGTATCTAACTAAGTAAAAGTATTTTTAAATCGACTTAATATTATTAATTAAAGAATCTTAAAAGTTATTATTAGCAATCGAGATAGAAAATTTCTTTCGAAGCTCTAAGAATCGCTTTTTAAATTATTAAAGATTTCTCTATTTTATTTAATAATCTATTATCTATAAATTAATAATATAAGCGAACGCATTAATTAAACTATTAAGATAGCTTTAAGATACTTTATATATACTCTTAATAAATCTTCTCTATAGTCGAAAATTCTATTACGAATTTAGACTTTTTTAAATAACTTTATATCTTTTAAGATTACGTCGAGCGAAGTAGTTTATAATTTTACTTTAAATAAATCTTTAAATTTACTTCGTTTATTAGCTAAAGTCGATTATATCTCTATACGAATTATAATTAAGAATATTATCGATTTTACTTAAATATTTAATAAATTTCACTATGATAGAAAGTATTAATTAATATTTCTTAAGGTGAGAGAATAGACGCTTCTTCGATTATATAAAGACTATAAAATCTTTTTTACTTTCGATATTGTTAATAAGCTATTATAATAATATATTAATTCTTTTTAGATTATAAATGGAATTAATAAACTCGTTTATAGACTAGCTATTTCTATAAAATAAAGAGTTTATCTCGTCTTTACGATAGTATAATTAAAACTTTATTCTACGCCATAGAATAATTCTTTTTAGCGCCCTCGGCCTTAATATATCTCGTCTATTTCTATTAATAACGATAATACTATTAACTTAGAAATCGAACGACTTCTCAATAAACGAATTATTAAAAAAAATATAATCTAACTATAGAATATCTAATAAGATAAAAGAAATATAATTCTAAATATAATTAGTAATATAATATTAAGAATTTTAATAATATCTCTAAGTTAGTGAAGAAATATAAGAAGAAAGTAGCTAGAATTCGAGCTGTTATATTTACTACTAAAGTCTTATCTTCGTTTTTCTCGTTAAACTTATCTATAAAAAGAAGAGATCGTCCTAAAAAATATTATAGCAATATCACGCCTAAATAACACTTATACTATATCTATCTATCGCTATATTTAAGCGTTTAACGAGTATTATCGATCGAGAAATAACTTTTCTCTACTCGATAACGTTTATGTGATTAAAGATAGCAATACATAATTTTGTGATATAAAGAATTAATTGCAGTGTGATTGTTATTATTTACTAACTAGTATTCTAACTATATAATTTAATCGTCGAAAAGATCTTACTATTACTAAAACTTCTCGTTAATTTCAATATACTATTATTAACGAATTTAAGATTTTTTCTATATACTTCAACTTAATATATATAACTTCAACATGTATATAGCAAGCGAGGTCGCTCGCTTTTCTTCTATTTCGGCGAATACTGTCACGGGAAACGCACTTATCAAGTCAATCGAGAAAGCTAAGGCAAGTGCTTGGCAGACTAACTAACTTAGATTTTTCCAACTTAGAAGAATCAAGAATTAGACACACTCAACTGACTGTTTGAATACACTTATTGCTGTTACATTTATTAATTTAAACGCTAATATATAGGGTTCTCGGCAATCTTTTCACATTAGATAGATAGTAGAAATTAATATTTAATCGATTTCCTTCTTAGTAATTCTTTTAATAATAGATATTAATATCTAAATAATTCCCCTCTTAAACTTTTCTCTCAAATAATTCTTATTTATTATATTTTTCTTTCGTTTTAATATTTGAGACGCGTTTTGTAATAGCAATAAGATATATAGTTAGTGAGTGTGTAATTCTTGATTATTCTAAGTTGGAAAATTCTATCTAACTCAGGGCCAGCCAAGCACTTGTCTTAACTTATTTCTTAATTGGCTTGGCAAGTGCGTTTTCTATAATAGCATTCGCCGAAATAAAAGAAAAGCGAGCGACCTCGTTTGCTATTATATATATATTAAAGTTATATATATTAAAGCATACAGAAAAACCTTACTAATTAAGCAAATCTATTAATAATAGCATATCGATATTAACGGAAAGCTAGTAATAGTAATATTCTTTTGATAATAATAGTGAGATCTTTTCGACGATTAAATTATATAGTTAGAATATTAATTAATACACAAATAACAACAATACCTTCATATTACAAAACAATCACCATATATATTATCTTTCTTTAATAATTACATAAACGTTATCGAGTAGAGGAGAATATATCCCGATCGACAATACTCGTTGAATCGTTTAAATGTAGCTACGAGTCGGAAAGGTCTGGAATGATCTGGGATATGGGGTGTTGATATCATATCATGATATAATATAATATTAAGACCATATTATTTGATTTTTATGAAATAATCTAAGAAATTTCTAATATATATAGGGATATCTTATATTATATGTAGGGATATAAGAAATATACTATATATAGAAGAAGTTACTCTATATAGAATTATACGAACGTATTCTAATTATTATTTTAGTTATTACTTTACTTTATTATCACGTTATTAAGTAGTCTAATTATTATTAATATTTAATATATATAGATTCGTAAGACGAAGATTTATATTAATACTAATAGTTAGCGTAAAGAATATTTCTTCGAGCTTTAATCTATACGATTTAATAATACTTATAGCTTAATTAATTAATATTATTTATCTATTAATAAGAAGCTATATTAATAAAAACGCGCACTTAAATTATTTTAGAATATTAAAGTTCGTTAAGACTTAATCTATTATATATTAATACGATCTTATCTACTTTATAGCGATATTAATCGCTTTTTTAAGAAGAAATTAAATAACTTTCTTAGACTTAACGCGAATAAATAATCGTAAATTAAATATCTAATTAAATTAATTAGACTCTTTTATATTTTTACGAAGCTAATAAATAAGAATAAGAAGTTAATAATTTATTATATATTTAATATCTATAATAGATTATTTAATTATATTAAAAAGAAGATTCGAAAGTTAAGACGTAAGCGAGTTTTATAAAAAGTCGAACTTCGTAAGACTTTAAAGACGGCTCGTAAGAAGTTAATTATCTATTATAGCGAGACTTAATCGAGTGTGAGATATCTCTATAAATAGATAATATTTTTACGTTTAAGTTATAAGAATATAATATTAAAAGAATCGAATTAATAAGTTAAGTCTAATTAAATATCTTAGATAGAGATATACTAAAATACGCTCGAATAAATATATCGAAATTATTAATATTTTAATATTAATAATTAAATATAGAAGATTAAATAAGTAAGAAGTCGCGTAAAGTCGCTTAATAATATTATTAATAAGATCGAAAAGACGATAGAAATATCGAATAATAATTAATTTTAGTAGTATAAAAGAGAAGATTAATATTCTACTTATTATTCTAGTTATAACTTAAATTTCTAATCTTAATTAAATATCTTTCACTTATCTTAAGAATTTATTAATTCTTAATTAATAAAAAAATTTAGAGTCTTAAATTTTATTAATAGCACGTGTGATTAAAGATATCTTAGTCGTATCTAATAAAGTTATAACTTATAAGCGATATTTCTTATAGACTAAGCGATTATATAATAATTTCTTATATAGAATATTAATAGAATAATTATAAATAAAATGCATTAAACTTAGAGAAAGATCTTAATATATTACTTAAAGCTAAATAGATTAATTAAAAAATGCGAAAATATTAGATAAAAGAGATTTTTAATATTAATTATATTAATAATAATAATAAAGTACTCTTTAGATTAATTTAAGTAAGAAATTATTTCTTTTTTATAAAAATTTTATTTATTAATTATTCTTTAGTTGAGAGAAGAGAAGCGAACGTAAAGTAATAGAGAATTAATCTCTATAGATTAAAGATCTACGAAAAGAGTAAAAGAGATAACTTAAAATCGTTTTATAAGTAATTAGAAAAGAAATTAATTTAACGATCTTACGTAGATTATAATTTAAGATAATAATATATTATAATTATTATTGTAATTATTATTTATTAAAATAGTTATATTTACTTAGCGAGATTAAATTAGAAGAGAGTTTATCTTAATATTACTTATTAA
>JANQBS010000485.1:0-19036 GCA_033085395.1 Xanthoparmelia taractica | reverse complement strand
TAAAAAAATATTACGTAATATATTTATTAAAAACCCAATGGGAGTATGGGATATCCTATACCTTTCGGTATGGTATTTAAAAAACTGGTCCCATACCATCAAATATACCACACCTTTCCGACCCGTAAATAGAATAATCGATTTATATTCTTATAGAATACTTTAAAGACTCGATTATATATCTTATTTTCTTTAAATATCAAATAAGATTAACAATCTTTAATTCCGTAGGTTAATAATTTCTTTTTACTATAATTAGAAGTCTTAATAAAAAAAGAATAAGCTTCGTTTATACACGAGAAGATTCTTTATCTTTGCTATTATATATATTCGATTTAATATAAAAGACTATTATCTTAAAACTAAACTTCTTAAAGATATTTAAGTTAACTTATAAAGTTCGAGTATTATTAAAATGCATTAGAATCTTTAGCTAAAATAATATTTCTTAAAGAAGCTAAAAAGAAGCTAATTGCTTCTCTAAAGCTTTAGATAGTCTTATTTTAAAAGAGTGTTATTTTCGCTAACGTCTAGAGTTCGATGCTTTTTTAAGAAATAGTATTTTAAGCTTCTATAATAACTATATTAGCTATATATAGAAATAAATATACTAACGAAGATAATTAATTAATCTTAAGTAGTCTTCGAGTTCTCTTAAAGTGTTGAGATATTATAAGTTCGAAATATATCACGGTTTTTCTGTATGCCAAAGGCATTTCGGAAGATCGGGGAAGGAACGGGGAAGCTAGGTCAAATTTGTATTAGTTTCTCAGCAGATCTCCGCCACTGCGGCCCTTAGAATTTAATAACTTTTTAATCATTAATCCTAGACTATTTTCCATAATAATATAATAGCAACGCTTAATTTCGATATTAACTGACTGTCGAATCGATTAGAAGAAGTCCTTTATTATTATATCTTATTTATCGTCACCGAATCTATTAAATAAGTAAGTTATTAGATTAATAAGATCTTATTAGCTTCTTTGTCTATTAAAAGCCCCTTATTTTTACTTCTTTTATTAATTAGCCTTATAACGCTAGCTACTTTAATAGATAGATAAGTATTCGTCCTCGCATTTAATATCCAGGAATTTATTATCACTAGCTATAAATACGCTAATTTAATATCTAACGATATTAAGAAGGTTTGTAAGCATCTTACGTTTAACACTCTTAGGCCTACTAGATCAATATCTGCTATTAATTCTATCGCTGATTTATTAAGAACAACTACTTATTCCTTAATTTAAGATCGTTGGCCATCTAACTAGGCCGTTAATAAACCTACTTTTCGTAAATCTATTCGACGTTTTAATTAAGTCACTTAATCTCTTAGAAGCTTACTCTTTAATTCTTTTTCTACTAAAAATATATCTAATTTATTATTAACTAGCAATAATTCTAGCGCTAATTCTATTAATATTAATATCGACAATTTTATTAATAATTCTATTAATAATTCTGCTAACAATAATCGTGATTCTTTATCAAATAAATCGTCTTCTCTATCACCGCCTCCACTAGAAAGCCATAAGGAATTAACGACTACGAACACTACTATCGATAATTCGAACTCTTTTTATCGTAGGCCATTAAGCTAAACTATATCTAAAATAACTATTAATTTCACAGCCCAACAACTATAAGATATAATCAATAATACTATTAACTCCGCCGTCACAAATGCCATTAATAACTTACATTTATCTACCGAACCTAGAAGAGAATAAGACCCGCCAGAAGAGCTAGAAGAACCCGAATCGACTATAGTAGAAGCATCGAGTTCTAATAGTAGAAGCATCGAGTTCTAATAGCAAATGAAATGCTATAGAATTAAGCTATTTCGATTCTTTTCTGAATAAATTTTACGAAGAGAGTGAGATTATAACTATAGAAAAGAACGTTTATTATCGTAGTATAATTCTGTTTATTGAAAGAATTCATAACTTAATAGCTATAAAAGAAGAAGCTATAGTTCGTATTAATATAAATACTTATTTTCGTGATTTTATACTTGCTTGATATATCTTAGAGCTATTAAATCTGGAGCGGAGAGGTCTTTATATAGAAGATAGTGGAGTGAAAGAATAATATAGAGCTCTTTCTGCGAGATTCAAGGAACTACCGAGAATAGCACTCTCGAATCTTATTACAGAAAGATATACGTTAATAGATACTCGTTCTCGACGAGAGCCTACTAGCTATATGCAAGTAGTAATAAGATATATAAAATTAGCTAATATTAATAGTATTCAAAATTAGTTGATATTTGCCTATCAGGGAATTATACCGGAGTTACGTGTTTTTGTTAACCCATCAAATGTAGCTATCACCATTGCAAGCTTTATTCAAATGCTTAACATGAAGAAAGTAGCTTAATTTAAGCTATATACTCGCTAACAACAATATCAAGTATTCGCTTAAAGATCTTAACAATAGTAAAATCAGCAGAATCAACGTGGGAATACCTATCGAAATACACTAAGGAATACATTTCAGCAAGGCCTTTCAAATCCAGCTTTTAATTCAATTCGTCAAGGTCAGCAGAATTAATTTAATTCTATTTCTCAGTCATTTGAATAGTAGTAATAATACGAATAGCCGTACCGTCAGCAGTTATTATTTTGATCTTCTAACTTCTTTGATTAGAATACTTACCGCCCTTAGTAATACGACTATCAGCCAAATCCTCGCTACGATCCACGACCATAGCAAGGCACGAATTAAAGATCTTTCGTGTAAGCCGAAGAATAGCAAAACACGTTAGATTTAACGAATCGACTATTACAAACGAATCAATTCGATTAAGTAGATCGAAAATTCGAAAGCCTAAACAATTTCGGAAATCGTTAATAATTTTAGCAAAATTTTAGACCTAAGGCTATTACTTATTAAGTAGAAGCAATTACTAAAAATAAGTAAGAAAATCCTAATCAAGCGAAAGAAAATACGCTTCAATAAAATACTAAAATTAATAACTATTAGAAGTAGTTAAAACATAATTTTAATAAATTAAATAATTAATATTATAATAATTCTTTTGCTGGATTTGTGGGTATTTAAACGTACTATGGAAATTGTAATTTAACTTTCTCTTCTAAGTCGAAATTGCATAAGCATTTATAAGCCGAATATTAGCCTTCTATTAAATCGCCGGCAAATACATAAATAAATATCGATATCTTTATTATGAAAATTATTTAATTAGACTCTAAGAATAGAGCTAGATTAAGTACTAATTTTAGCTTTCGTGAATAAAATTACGCTTATATTCCACTACGATTTAGATTAAATATAGCTAAGGATAAGAAAGAATATACTAATTTAGATACTAATATAACATTGGCCGATAAGCAATGGCTTTTATCTCTGCTATCTAAGATGGAAATTAGAAAGATATTATCTTCTCTGCGTGTTAAAGGACTTGATTCTATAATATATAATATCGATAAATATATGCTTATTTTAATGTATCTTCCAAATCTCAAAAGAAATAATAGCACGGCCCTTACCTACATTATAAGAGAAATTTATTTAATTAATAGTTTGAAGGTAAATCTTCTAATGAAAAATAATATTATAAGATCGAAGAAAATTATTCTTAATATAAGCAAAAACGAAGCACGTATTAATAGTTGTGATATTATTATTAAGATTATAACTTATAATATCGATTAGTATATAAAACGATTAATTCGAGCATAGAAAGCACTTATAATCACTCTACGAGCTTAGTAAATCCTATCTATAATTACGCCTAAGAATTTATTTAATAAAGACTTTATCTTCGAACCTACAAAGTAGCATAATTTAATTATATATACTTATATAATTAATATTAATATTACTGGTGTGATTATTAAAAACGAGACTAATTATGTTATGCAAATTCTTAAGAAATTATATTTAGAAATACTATAGAAAGTCGACTACGAAAACGTCTTCTTTGCTATAGAAATACCTTCCTCGAATTAAGTGAAGAAAATAGTTACTTTCGCCGCTATTATAACAATAAGTTTAGCTAATAATTTCTCGTTTTTAATTAATTATATTTCGACTAATATCTCTACATAAATAACGAAATTAAAGCTTTCTAATAATATAATAATCTATGAAAATAAAGAAGAAAGATAGCAATTGTCTAACTTAGTTAATAAGTTTCCGTCTCTATAAAAGAATAAAGGTTTTACTAAAGTGTTATAGAATAAATAAATAAAGCTTTCTCTACGAGATAATTAATAGTTAAGATTATCTAGTAGTAAGAGAGCGAAGATCTATCCTTTTAGGCTAATAGATAAGGTAATAGTTAATAAAATCTTTGATACTCTTCAATAGCAAGGGCGTCTGAAGTATATTAAGTAGTTAACTTCGTTTAGCTATCTCGTTTTCATTATTTAAAAAACTTTATTAAACGATAAAAGAAAAGATAGAGCTATAATTAATATTCGAGGCCTAAACGATTTTATTGTGTTAGATATTTATCTCGTGCCTCTTTAATTAGATATTATCTTAAAATTACTTGGCTATACGCATTTAATAGTGCTGGATATAGTATTATTCTTCTATCAATAACTTATATATCCCGACTTTCGATATATACTTACGATAGTTACTTATCGCGAATAAGAGATATTTAACGTTTTAATTATAAGTTATATGAACTCAATTACCTATATATAAAGAAGAATTAATTATATTCTAAGAGCTCTCAAGAACTTCGCATAAGCCTATATTAATAATATTGTCGTTAATTCTAGAAGTTTCTCTGAGTATCTCTATCACTTAAGAAGACTTTTTTAACTTCTAATTAAGTATAATATTTTAATCGCCCCTAAAAAAATCTTTCTAAGATATTTAAATATTAATCTATTTAATTAATATATTAATTCTTTGGGAATAACTACTGTAGATAATAAACTCAAAGCGATTGTTAAGCTAAATTATCTCGCAACTCTTAGAGATTTAGAGCATTATCTTGATCTAATAGACTATCTTCGTAGCTTAGTTTATTATTATACATAGCTTATAGAATCTTTGTAGAATCTCAAGATAAGACTTTTAAAAGAAGCTCCGTCGAAAGGTAATCCCCGTTATATCTATTCTTCACGCTTTAAATTACCTCTATTAACTAAGCTAGAATAAGTAAGTTTTAATAGTCTATAAGTAGTATTATCTCGATCTTTTATGCTTATTTATTACGATCTTAATAAATTAATTTGAATAAATTTGAATACTTTAAAAGAATTCGATTTTGAAGTATAAATTTTTCATGTTAAGAATAGAGAACTTAATTCTAACTCGAATAAATAATTTTCTCGCACTGTAATTTAAACGATTATATTTTTTTCTCGAGGCCTAACTTAAGCTAAAAAGAACTATTAGTTAATAGAGCTAGAAGTAGCAGGCTTCGTCTAAGTGCTCAAGAAAATAAGATATCTAATAGACTCTTCGAAATATACTATTATTATTCAGATAGATTATTTTATTATTCTAAATATTATAAGATAATTATTAATTATCTTAATAAATTCTATTATGAGAATAAACGTTCGTCTTATTAGAGCTTCTCAATTTCTTAGATAATTCCGCCTCGATATTCGATATAAGCCTGAAAAAGAACACATCGTCTTAGATGCGCTTTCAAGACTTGCGAGTGCTAATAGTAATAATACACTTCTTTCTAACGAGCATGATAAGCTAAATACTCTCTTCACTACTACGCTTATAAAAATAAGTTCTATATTCCTTAAAGGTCTTGAAAACGACTATAAGATAGATATATTCTATATTAGAATCTTCGTCTTAATAGCTAAGAATAAGAATATCAACGAGAACGTTATCGATCTTTCTTTCGTTCGTGGCAAACATATAAAAAACACTATATAGAAGTATCAAAATCTTTTCTTTCATATTAGCAAGCTCACCAACGTGTAGCGCCTTTATATATCCTAAAGTATAATCAAAACCGTTCTTGAAATAGCTTATAAAGATAATTATTTGGGATTTAAGAGATCTTATAAGAGAATTTCGAATATCTAGTATATACATAAATTAATTAAACATCTCCGGCAGTATATTAGATTCTATTCTTAATGCCTTATTCTCCAGACACGCCGATATCGCCTATATAGCTCTCTATAGTCAATCGAGTTATCGCTAGTGCTATTTTATACACTTATTCTAAATTTTATTCTAGCACTTTTAAAATTAGCAAATAAAAAATTCGATATTATTCTTTCTATGATAGATAAGTTTATAAAAAAAATAACTTTCGTGCCTGAGAAAAAGAACTACTCTATTACCCAATAAGCTACTACATTGCTTAATAGGCTTAATATTATGAACTGGGGAATCTTAAGGGTTTTACTCACGAATCGTAATAGAAAGTTTCTTTTTAAGCTCTGGTCGAAGCTCTTTAAGAAGCTCGAAGTGAACTTACTTTATTCGATTATCTATTATTCTTAGACGAATAAAAGTAGCGAGAGAACTAATTAAATAGCGAAGATAACACTACGATTCTATCTATATATTATGTAGAATCTCGCTCTCTGGCCGTTAGTTCTTTCACGAATATAAGCTCTATTTAATAACTCGATCTTAATTACGATTAATAAAACTTTCAACGAATTAGCTTACGAATTTTAATTTAATAGATCACTTGATCTACTTAGAGAAGCCACTGCATCTCTATTATAGCCTATTGTTATTCGCATTTAGATAACTAATATTATCTCGTTTGCTTAGATAAATTAAAAACACTATTATAACAGAAAGCATCAATTAATATTTCTTAAGTAGGGCGATTAAGCTTATTTACGACTATATAAGAGCTATTTTATTTCTATTACTACTACTATCATCATTAAGCTATTTTAATAATATATCGATTTATTCGAAATACTATAAAAGATCGGCAAATAGATTTACAAATTAGCTATCCCAGGGCATTAAAATATATATCCGATCTTTAGCATTGCCCAACTAGAGCCTACCCCTATTCCTGGCTCTAACCCATATAATTGTTCTATCTCTAATTAGTTAGGTAATGTGTATATAAAAGAAGATACTAATAAGTATAAGTCCTGGGAAGTAAAGCGAATTCTCAACAAGCGAGTCATTCGAAAAAATAGAGACTTTATCATGTAGTATTTTATTAGATGATTAGAATACGGGCCTGAATATAATTAGTAATATAACGCTAGAGATCTCACCAACTCCGATAACTTAGTACGATAATATAAGAATATAATCGCTACTGCTAATGTCGTTTAAATTACGATATCTTCATAAGTCTAAAAAAATATACTTAATATTATAGCAAATACTATATTCTTATGGCACTCGCATTATATCTACTCACCTTATCGCTATATTTAAATGATTCAACGAGTATTGCTAACCGAGAATTATTTTCCTCTACTCGATAGCGTTTATATGATTATTAAAGAGAGATATTAATCAATAATTATGTTATTATTGTTATATATTCTAACTACTCCTACACTATATACTTTCAGCGATATCTAAGCAAGCGAGGTCGCTTGTTTTTTTCTTGTTATTGTGGGATGTTGTCACGGTTTTTCTATATGCCAAAGGCATTTCGGAAGATCGGGGAAGGAACGGGGAAGCTAGGCCAAATTTGTATTAGTTTCCCAGCAGATCTTCGCCACTGCGGCCCTTAGAATTCAATAACTTTTCAATCATCAATCCCAGACTATTTTCCATGACAAAATAGCTTTAAGCTTATCTTCTAAAGAAATTAAGTCGAAGAGATTAACTCTTTTATCTAGTAAATTAACGTTTAAATATTTTAAAAAGACTTTTATTAAAGAAATAATAATATTAAATCTTATAAAAAGCTTAAATAGCTAACGAAGATCTTATATATGCTATTAAAATATTCTAGTACTCGTAATTATATTATTAATATAGACTTTTGCGTTAAGTATATATCGCAAGATCTTATCGATTTAGCGTTGAATATAAGCAATCGAATTTATATAATTTATAATTAAAATATTAAAAGTTTCTTGATCTCTATAACTTATAATAATCTATATATAACGATAGTTTAAATGTATTCGCTATTAATAGAAAAACGAGATAGCATTGATTATTAAAATAAAATTATAATTAGCTAATATCTTAATTATATTTTATCAAAGAGATACTAAATATATATCTCAAAGCAATAAGTTATTTAAATCTCGAATATTAATTATTGATCTTTTCTTAATAATATTATTAAATAGTATTTTTTATATAACGAATATCGAATAAAAGAAGAGTGTAGAATCTTTAATTTATTTAAGTCTTTTCTATTCGTATAGCTTATTAAAGACTTTATTAACTATCTCTCGATCTCGTATATCTAAGAGATAGATCTTAACTTTTTCACTAATCTTAATTTATTAATTATTTCTTAGCGAAAGCTTTATTTATTCTTCTTCTAATACTTTAATAAAGTCTATATCTCGTTAAATCTCTGGGAATTCGTTCCCTAAATTAATTAATATAGTTCTAATCTATATATTCTCGAAAATTATAACTTTATTTAATAGCTTATTTTCTTTAACTAGTAAGAAAGTTATTTAATTTAAGCTTAAGTTTATACTTAAATTCATAGCTATTTTCGTTAAGACGAATTCGAGTTTAATGTTAATTTAAAAGCAATTTTCGTAGTTTATTTCGAGAATATTTTTAAGCTTTAACTTTCTTGAAATTTGAATAGATATATTAGACTTATTTCGAATTAGAATTTTAGTTATTATGTAATTAATTAAATAAGCGAATATTATTAGATTCGTCTGTGCTGGCTTAAATAAGAAATTACGATCGCAAGATAAATTAATTTCCTTAATTAATAGAATTATCTCGCTGTGCGGAGGCACGAAAATAAATAATTTAATATAGATCTTTCTTCGTATAAACTCTCCTCGAGATTAAGTAGTAATATTAATCGTAATACTACAACTATCGATTCTTGCTTTCTTATTAATTATATTAATAATAATTTCTTTAGACTTAATAATATTATTTTCAATAAGTATTTTAGCACGTAAGTTATTAATAATATATAATTCTCTGCGTAAATATATAAGCACTCTTCGATCTTGATTATCAATTTTAGAAAGATAGATATCTTATATAATATACTCCGAAGTCTCGTGCTTAGAAGCATCGATCTCACGCACTCACAAAGATGTTATTATCTTAAAGATAGCTATATTCGAATACTACTAAGAATATTATAATTTATCTATTAAACTTATATTATATTCGATATTAATATAAACTTTATTCTCTTAATTAGTAGAATCGAGTTTAACTTCAATTATAATATAAGTTTAACTTTAGAAAGCAAAATTATTTCCCAAATTCTAGTTAGAAGCGATAAATTTAATAATATTTAGATTTTCATTAGCGAAGTTAGACGATTTTATAAGCTACTTCTCGATGTTAGAAGAATTGAAAGACTTTACAAATTATCTATTAGCGGAGTTAAAAGACACTACTTCGTTGACATAGACGTGCTTTCTAGAATAAATAGGCAAATGCTTATATAATTTAATCTTGAATAAGAAGAATTTCTAATAGTTTCGATAGTAGATTTTAATCTCAATAAAGTTAGTAAATTAATTATTAGACTATATAGAAAGCTTAGGATTGTATTTAGAATTAGTATAATATATCTTATTCTTATATTAATCTTCGCCTACAAAGTAAGAGTATTTAATATTAATATTTTCTTTTTGATAGTTCGAATTTTAAGTATATTTATTCTACTTTAATTTAGTATTTTTATTAGTAATAGAGATCTAATAAGTAGCTATTTTAAACAATTTGTAGCATTAAATTAAGGTCTTTAATTGCTTTATTGAAAATCTTAAGTTGATCTTAAAGGAAACTACTATTGCTAACTATCAAATGAAGATCGATTTGAGATCAAATTTAATACGTTTAATGCGGCGATTTGCAGAAGCTAACGAGGTATTTATTAAGCGTTTTGCTGCGAATTGAAATAAGTATTTTAACTATTATATTAACGGGGAAATAACTAAGTTAATTAAGTATTTTAACTCTTATATTAATTGTTAATTTAACGAAAAGATTACTAAAAGTAAGGCCGCTAATATTAATTATTAGGACTCGCACTCTAAGGTCGAAATTATTAAGAAGCTTATTATTATAAACGAGGTTAATATTAATTAGAAATATCTTTATTATTATTACTTCGATTTTAAGAAGAACGATTTTGAGAAGATCTCGTAAAGATATTTTCTAAAGAAGAAGAAGAAAATCTCTATATTCTCGAATTATATCTACTTATATAGATTCATTAATTATATTTAAGATTATTTATCTTCTTAAGAAAATCATATAAAATAATTTAACTCTTTAATCTTCTTAAGTTACGTTTTAGCTTAATATTTAAATTATTATAGATTATATTAAGCTAATTTTTAACGCTAATTAAGCCGATATCTTTCGAAGCACGTAAGATCTTTTATGCGTATTCTTGAGACTCTCTTCTGCTAATTATATATCTTAAGATATATCTTTTCTTTAATAACGAATTAATAGCTATATTAATAGATACTTTGAATCTTTCAATTAATATTCTCTTTCACTTATTTAGTTTATTTTTAAGTTTTATAAAACGCTTATTATTATTAAAAAGCTCACTTAATTACTATTTTAAAGTAGGCTTTTTAAAACAAGTCTAGAAATTCGTACGAACGAGCTTATTATTCTTGATACTAGCTACGTTACGAGTATACTTTAGAAACAAATATATATTTCGAAAGTAAGTTTTCTTTGATATATGTAGCATACTTCATTGAAGAAGCATCGAAAGTTATCGACTTATTCTTATATATCGAGTTGAAGAATTTTATATTATTAGTATTTCATCTACTAATCGATGTAGTTTCTATTATAGCATTAATATTATTTTATTCTAGCGATTCTCGCTTATTAGACGATTTAGATACATTACGAAGAAGATCTTATAAAGCAGTTTATTATTGCTGTGAAAAGCTAGTATTCTATTAGTTAACCTCGTTATTTTTAATTATATTGAAGTTTAAAGTATCTCTGGAAGTAGGATTTTTATTTAAATATATAACAGTTAAATTATCGAAATTAGAGTTAATATTAGAAGAATTTTTAATAGAAGAAATACTAATAATAGAAGAATTTCTAATAAAAAAATTATTAGTAATAGAATTTTTAAGAGATATATCGTCAATAGAAGAAGATTCTCTTAGTCTTCTTAATAATTGAATATTAGTCTTAAATCTAATTAGAGTAGCCTTAAAAATTAATTAATTAAGTGTTTAGCTAGTAGACTAGTTTGATAAAGTCTCAATAGATATAAAACGAGCTCTTATACGTGCGTTACGAGCTAATAAAACTACTTCTTTTGCGATCTCTGAAGGCCTAAAATTAATCTTAACGATATCGAAAATAAACTACTTGATATCGTCGGAAATAAGACTAACAAAGGCGTACTCGAAGTGCAGAAATTCGTCTATTTAAAAGATCAAAATAATAATATCTCGAGAGATAGAATTTAGAGCTAACGAAGTTAGAATAATAGACTTAATAGCAATTTTCTTGGTGACGAAATAGGATAATAGTAGTCTTCTTGATAACGGAAATAGAATAATAATAGTCTTCTTAGTGACGAAGAGATAGTATTATATCAACAAGAAAGACTTTTCATTAATATAAAGGTGTGTATTACATAAATTTAAGTTCTCTCTTATTATACAATCAAATAGTATAATATTTCCTTTTCTTTTATTTAACTATAGCAAAGATAGTAAGATAAATAGTCTAAAGGGGGCGGCAACGTGCTTAAAAGAACAGTGATATCGCCTATAGCAGCAGCAATATAGTGATGCAACAATAATAAGTGAGCTGCAGCGATAATAGTGATGATAGTGAGTGTGAGAGAGATAAGATTCCGACCGTTCGACTTCGAGTAAGAATTTCGATGATTTTATATGCGGATCTTATTAGACGAAATGTAGTTCTCCGCGGAGAAGAGTTATTTCAACGAATATAACAAATACTAATCAAGTAATAATGAATGGAGGATCTCCTGGAATAGCTAATAACAGCTATTTGAGCGTTATTATTATACTATAATAGCAAAGGGGGGTGTATTCAAACAGTCAGTTCGTTGAGTGTCTAATTCTTAATTATTCTAAGTTGGAAAATTCTATCTAAGTCAGCCAGCCTGCCAAGCAGCCGGCAAGCACTTGCCTTAGCCTATGTCTTAATTGGCTTAACAAGTGCGTTTCTCGTGACAAATAAGGAAAATATAATAAAAGTAAGATTTAATAAGAGATAATAATTAACTCGATATTATATATTAGTTAAGAATTAGTTTAATTTAAATAGAGAGATTAAATTAAATAAAGAGTCTAATTTAGATAGAAATTAGACGCAACTTAATTTAGATAAATTAAAAACGCGTTAATTAATAGCGTCTCTTTTTAAATTAATATTTTATTTTTATTTTTTTTATCTATTTATTTATATTTACTTTTATCTATTTATTTATTATTATCTTTAATTTTAAACATCGATTTTATTTTAATTTTAAATAACGATAGAGAATTAATAATACTTCGTATTCTATTTAATAAGTTAACTTTTTCGAAATTATAGAAATTATAAGAATATTAGCGTATAACGCGAGAAAGAAAATAATAATAAAAAGAATTAAAGAGATTAGAAAGAAAAGAGAAGTTAAGAAGATAGAAAAATAAATTATAATCTATTAATTCGCGAAGATATTATTAATTATATATTATTATAAGATAAGTAAGATAAAATAGATTAAATAGAGAAAAAAACGTATTGAAGAATATAAATAATAGATAGATTTTAGCTCTTTTAAACATTATAAGATATATAAACTTAAGAAGAATATAAATATAATATATAATTACGTAGATAAAGAATTCTTAAATAACTTTATTAGTTTATAGAAAACGAAGAAATCGTTAATAATTATCATTACTATACGCGACGAAGCTTCTCTTAATCTCGATAATAATATCTGAAATTAATATATTATTATAGATATTAGAAAAGATTTCTTTTTTTAAAGATAAAGACGAGATTCGTAAGCTTTGTATATTCTTATCTTATTTATATATTTTATTTAATTAATATCTTAATAGAATAAGCTCAAAAAGCTTCTATTCGAATCTCGATCGATTATAGAGATTATAAAATCTAAAACAATATTACTAATATTAATTATTCGTTAATTAATTCTATATTTAAGTAATTTCGATAATATCTAGCTAATACGAAATATAGAATTTAGAATAATTCTTATTAGCGATAAAGAATTAGAATTAATAAGACGAGATAAGAATATATTATATAACTAAATATCTAAATCGTTGAGAAATTTATAGAGTATAATATACTTATATAATAATAATATTAAATATAGACTAAGTCGAGATAGAAAATAACTTATCGAGTAAAATTATCTCTAACTTAATAAAGTTATAGTGTCTTTTATAAGACTTCGATATAAATATAAATATATATTCTCAATATACTAGAATAATAATTTAATATAGATAATTCGATATTAAAAAGCGTTACGTAAAAAAGAATTATTAGATATTATTTTAACGAAGTCGCGCTACGAGTATATAATATACTTTAATTTATTATTAAGATATCTATTAATTAAAATTAAAAAACTTAAAGCTTTATTATTATCTTTAATAATATTAAATAATATATTATTAATAAATTAAAATAAAGAAAGATCTATAATTAATATTTGTAAAAATAACTTAAATAACGATAATTATTAAATAGCGCTATAAAATAATATAATACGATTAAAGACACGCGAGTACACTATTAAGAAAGAGTATATTAATATATTCGAGGCGATAAGAGTTAATTATTTATAAGAATTATAATTAATAAAGATCTTAAAGATATAAGTCTTTTAGAGCTAAGTCTTTAATTAATATATTATATAAACGTATTTAATTAAGTAATAATTAAATATAAAGAGATTAGAGATAAAAATCATATAAAATTACTCGATTTATATAAGATATTAATAACGAATCTACGATTATAGAGACGAGAAAGATATTAAGATTCTTAATTAATTATTATTCTCGAAGCTTCGAGATCTTTTTAATAAAAATATAATTTTTTAATTTTTTAGATAATTTTCGTTTATTTTTAATAAAAAAGATTTAAGAGATTGTTTAATCTTATCTTAAGAGTTATATAACGTTGTTATTCGAAGCTCTAAAGATAATTATTAGCGATTTATTGATAGATCTTTAATTTACGCGTTAATATTTAGAGATTATATTATTATATAAAATATAATATATTTTATAGAGATTAGATTAATTAATTATAACTAATTATTTTTAAAATAAGAAACTCTTTCTATCTTAATTAATAGTTATATTATTATATTAAATCTTCTTTTATAGCGAGAGAGTATCTTTCGAATTTAAATAAAAAAAGAAATATTTTTAATTATCTTTATTTAATAATATTATAATTCTTATAATAATCGCTCTTTAATATATTCTAAAGAATTATATCTTTAAATTTCTTTATATTAAAAGATAAGATAATAAGAAAGTTAAAGATAAACTCTTTACTATTACTTTATTACTCGTAAGGT
Source organism: Xanthoparmelia taractica (assembly GCA_033085395.1). Lineage (NCBI taxonomy): Eukaryota > Fungi > Ascomycota > Lecanoromycetes > Lecanorales > Parmeliaceae > Xanthoparmelia > Xanthoparmelia taractica. The sequence goes on along the minus strand of JANQBS010000485.1, from coordinate 4,332 downwards.
AATAATTCTTCTTAGAAATATACGAGTATATTAAGAAAGTCTAGCGAGATCTAAATTAACGAAAAAGACGTATTATACACTATCTAATACGATAGCGTATATTAGAGATATATTTTAAAATAGCGAGAAAGATATAGATATACTCTATATTAAATAATTTATATAAAAATTTATCAAATAATATTATTAATAAATCGAGCTTCGTAAGCGTCTTAAGAAAAGTCGTAAAATTTAATAATATTAAATTACTTAATAAGTTAAATTTAAGCTTTATAAAAGATAACGAAAGAAATACGCGAATTATTAAGAGATATTCGATATATAAAATAATTATAGAAAGAAATTAATCTAATAAGCGATAATTAGAACTCGAGTCTTCTTAATAATATACTTAATATTATAATAAATAAAAAGAATAAGTAAAAAAGATTAAGCTTTAATTTATTATCGATAACTTTATTATAGCGAATAAGAAAAGAATCGAAATACGAAGATAATAAATATCTATAAATTAATAAAGTTATATTAAATAAGAAGAAAATATATTATAAGTATATAATATAATAAATAAAATAGAAAAAGAAGATCTCTTTAATTATTAAATTAATTAACTAAGAATTAATAAAGTAATAAGTATTACTTTAAAGCTATATATATATAATTAAACATTACTTATATAAGCGTTCGTAAATATTAAATTATTTATATTTTTATAAGTTATCGTAATAGATCGTAAATAAGAGACTTTTATATATATTTAGAAATTCTTATATCGATTCGAGTTAAATACTCTATAAATATTATAAAAACTAATAATAACGTTTAACTCGAATAGTATATAGTAATTATAATATTTTTAAGTTTCTTAATGTATATAAATTATATAAATCTTTAAAATAATAATCGATTTAATTATTATTAAGAATTTACGTAATTCGTAAAACGTAATTAACTCGAATAATAATTATTTAAATTTATTAATTATAAAATTTATAAAATTTAATTATTAAACTTATAGAAAGAATTAAATATAAATAAAAACTACTAAATATACTAAATCGTACTAATCGTGCGAACTCTACGAAATTCGTATAGAAATAAACTTTTTAAATTTGCAGATAATTATATTATGTGAGGGCGCTTTCCAATTGTACCATAGAACCAAAAATATGACTCATGGGTTCGGGTGCCGCGCTTCATAGAAGGCGCACCCTATTTGCCCATACGAAGCCCATACGGCGCACCCCACAGGTACCCATATGGCTTCGTACAGCCTAACATATTACTAAACTATATACTTAACGTATCTTATTTAATATAGCTTTTCACGCAGTCTTACTTAATACGAGATACTATATAGTTAGCTTAGATCGTATCTTCTGAATATACGATCTCTAGCGAAGTTATACTTTAAGTTTATATTTTAATTATTTATTATTAAATAAATAAGATATTTAAATAAAATATTATATAGTTAGTTTAATTCTAATTTCTTATATTTAAATTTATATTAATAATATATTAGTTTAATAATATATTAATTCTATAATATATAATCTTATAATCTTATAATTTAATAGTTATATAATTAAAATACTATAATATTTAAGTCTTTTAAATAATAAATAATAAATAATAAAATTTTTATAATTACTAATTAAACTATTAAGAAAAAGACTTAATTAAATATAATAGTATTATATTTCTTTACTTAATAATTCTTTTTTTACTAATTAGTTAGAATAACTTGCGTATATTTTTATTATTATTATCACCTTAACATTATAGTTTATAGAGTAGAATTTAAACTTATATAGCTAGCTAGATATCTATATAGACTCTATACTTTATTTTATAGCTACTTTATTACGTAATAATATCTACGAATCGGAAAGATCTAGAATAATCTAGGATATGAAGTGTCGATATTATACCATGATATAATATAATATTAAGATTATATTATTTAATTTTTATGAAATAATCTAGAAGACGTACTAATACCATGAAATAATCTAAGAAATTTCTAATATATGTAGAGGTATTTCATGTTATATGTAGGGATATGGGAAATATACTATATATAGAAGAAGTTACTCTATAAAGAATCATGCGAACGTATTCTAGCTATTATTCTAGTTATTACGTCATATTATTATCACGTTATTAAGTATTCTAGTTATTCTTCTAGTTATCACTTTACTTTATTATCGTTATTATTATTACTTTACTTTATCATAACGTTATTAAATATTCTAGCTATTATTCTAGCTATTACTTTACTTTATTATCACGTTGTTAAGCTAAGCTCGCTATTGTATTTAATATCGTGTTACGAAAGATCTACGGGCCGAAAAGATCTACTATATTTAATGAAATATTTTATATTATATCGTATTATATTATATTATGAAAGGGTATTATAAGAGAATTATACTAGATTACTTATAAAGATATAAGATGAAAAATTACTAATATTATGAAATAATCTAGGAAATTTCTAATATATGTAGGGGTATTTTATAATGTAAATTATTTCTTATACTAGGTGGCGGATAAGATAAGAAAATTTTAGATTAGTATATAAGTTAGGGCGAAATTAGCTTAAGCAATACACGTAGCTAATATTAGATAATCTTAAGTGCAACTAATTACTTCTACGTAGTCTTTAAGTGTTTAATTATTGAAATTAGCTAAGAAAAGTAAATTAGCGTTAGAATTATCGGGTAATAATATTCGAAAACGTAGATAAAAAGTTAGAAGTAAGTCTAATCTCGAATCTATTTATTTTATTTTATTAATAAATTATAATTATTATTTTATATAAAATTCGTTATTATTAAAGAGAATTCGATTTAATAATTCTTAAAATTTTCTTTTCGCGAGTAATAAAAGAGATCGCGATAATATATATAAAGAGAATACGTTTTTTAGATCGATTATTAAGATTATTTATAAATCGATAAAAGCTTTTCTTTATTATATATTCGAAGATATTAATCTTTATATTATTTATACGAAGCGTATAACTTTAATAACTAAGAATATATAATTATAAAAAATAATTATAAATTCTTTTTATAATGCGAAGAAAGAAGAAGAGAATTTATTATCGTAGAATAAATAATAGATTATTATTATAATTAGCGTGCTAGTAATTCTTCTAATAATTAAATAAATTAAATATATTAATAGTAATAAATATAGCTCGCCAAGCCCTAGATAATTGCGAAGATCTTTCGTAATACGATATCAAATGCGATAACGAGCATAACTCAATAACGAGATAATAAAGTGATGTAATAACTGGAATAATAATTAGAATACTTTCGTATAATTCTATATAGAGTAATTTCTTCTATATATAGTATATTTCCCATACCTCTACATATAATATAAGATATCTCTATATATACTAGAAATTTCCCAGATTATTCTATAAAAATTAAATAATATAATCTTAATATTATACTATATCATGATATGATATCGACACCTTATATCCCAGATTATTCCAGATCTTTCCGAATCGTAATTATAAAAAGAATTTATAATTATTCTTTATAATTATATATTCTTAATTATTATAATTACACGCTTCGTATAAATAATATAGAGATTAAAATCTTCGAATATATAATAAAGAAAAGCTTTTATCGATTTATAAATAATCTTAATAATCGATCTAAAAAAACGTATTCTCTTTATATATATTAACGCGATCTCTCTTATTATTCGCGAAAAGAAGAGCTTAAAAATTATTAAATCGAATCTTCTCTAATAGCGACGAATCTCACGTAAAATAATAATTATAATATATTAATAAAATAAAATAAATAGATTTGAGATTAGACTTACTTTTAGCTTTTTATCTACGTTTTCGAATATTATTACTCTATAATTCTTACGCTAATTTACTTTTTTTAATTAATCTTAATAATTAAATACTTAAAGACTATATAGAAGTAATTAGTTGCACTTAAGATTATCTAATATTAGCTACGTGTATTATAATTTCTTTAATCTTTTCTTTGCTCTTATATATTATCGTCTATTCGCGTATTAGCTTTATACTTAATATATTATTTATAGATTTAATATATCTACTTGAAAATATTATCTCGCGTAGTAATTCTTTTATAAGCTATAGCTTGCTTTATTAGATAAATAGATAATAAGATAAATAGTAAAAGAATAATAAATATTAGAAGAATAAGAAATAATAGAAGAAAGAGTAAGAAGAAAATAAAAGTACACGATAAATATATCTTAGAAAACGTGATATTATAAATAAAATTAATGTTATTTATTAATGCTTTTAGATATCTATCG
>JANQBS010000484.1:0-19042 GCA_033085395.1 Xanthoparmelia taractica | reverse complement strand
TAATAATTAAAAAAGCTATTCGCCTTTAATCTTTTAAGTCTTAATAATAATTTCTTATATAAAATATTAATAGAATAACTACGAATAAAATACACTGGATTTAGAGAGAGATCTTAATATATTACTTGAAGCTAGATAGATTAATTAAAAAATTCGAAATTATTAGATAAAAGAGATTTCTAATATTAATTATATTAGTAATAATAATAAAATACTCTCTAGATTAACTTAAGTAAGAAATTAATTTTTTTTTATTAAAATTCTATTTATTAATTATTCTTTAATTAAGAAAAAAGAAGTAAACGTAAAGTAATAGAAAATTAATCTTTATAAATTAAAGATCTGCGAAAAGAGTAAGAGAGATAATTTAAAATCGTTTTATAAATAATTAGAAAAGAGATTAAATTAACGATCTTACGTAGATTGCAATATAAGAAAATAATGTATTATAGTTATTATTCTAGCTATTATTTATTAGAATAGCTATATTTACTTAGCGAGATTAAATTAGAAAAGAGTTTATCTTAATATTACTAATTAAATATCGAAGTTTAATAATTACTTAAGCTAATTTCGCTCTAACTTATATATTAATCTAAAATTTTCTTATCTTATTCGCTACCTAATATAAGAAAGAATCTATATTATAAGATATCTCTATATATATTAGAAATTTTCCAGACTATTTCATGATATTAGTAATTTCCTATCTTATATCTTTATAAGTAATCTAATATAACCCCCCTATAATACCCTTTCATGGTATGATATGATACGGTATGATATGGGATATCCCACTAAATATACCAGACCTTTCCGGCCCGTAAGTAAGTCTAGATCTCTATAGATATAGATAATTAATTTAATTAGAATTTAATAGATATATTAGATTTATTTAATAAATTCTAAAATTCTAATCTAATTTTAGCTCTAAGATCGATGTTAGAACTAGGGCTTTATTCGAATATTCTAATAAATTTCTATATTATCTTAATATAATCTAGTTTTTCTTTATTAAGAATAAGAACAAGATATCTAAAGAATTTAATCTATTAATTAGAATATTTTATCTAGATATATCTAGTAGAAATAATAAGAAAAAGCGGAAATTTAAAACTAGCCCTAGCTCTAATGTTGCATATCCTAGGGAATACGAGTATACGTATATTTGAAATAATCGTATCTTTTTAAAGCGTATATTCTAGTCTATAATATTAATTAATTAACTAATCGGTTGGCTATATTATACAATTAGCGTCAGATACGGGCCCGGCACTGCCTGGCTAAGGTAGCCTAGGTACATCCCCATAGCAAACCCCTGTAGTACACCCCTGTAGTCCCAACTATGTGATCGCAAGTATCCCCGAGATTATCCCCGCGAGAAAATTCATCAAATCGCTCGATTCTAGCCTCAAATTTTTAAAAACGTGGGATAATTCTCTAAACCTAAGACTTTCGAGTACTAGACTTAGCAAGTCTTGATGGTATTAAGACTATTTGTGTTGGGCATTGAAAAGTTCGATGAAAGATGATTGATTTCTTCTAACGAAACTGCTACTTAAATACTACTTGCTCCGTCCTTGGTAGGTAGTTACGATCGATAGATATCGATACTAGCATAGTGCTAGTATTAGATAGATACTATTCGTAATAATCTATCGAGTAACGGGAAAAGTTAGCGCTCTCGCTAGTCAACGAGAATTCTTTAGGTCTATATTAAACTTAATTATACTTTTTTCTAATATAAACTAAATATTATATTTAATCTTTTATTTTAATATCGTTTTAATATCTTTTAAAATTCGCGACGTATTTATAAAACGTCGACTTAATAATTTATATAATAGCGTATAGCTCGAGAATTAATACGATTATCGAATAATAATTTAATTATTACTCGAGATTTTAAGAATTTAAACTTAAATACGTCTAATAATAGTATAATAAATATAAGTATTAATAAAGTAAACGTTAATACTAATCGTATTGGAGTTAAGAAGATAAATAAGTCGATATTATTATCGCTATTAAAATTTAACGAGTCGAATAATTAGTATTTTAAATCGAGTTCCCAGATATTATTAAGCTCGATATTCTCTTTTTTTTATAATTTAACGCGATTATTAATACGAGAGATCTTTTATTTTTAAAAGTTCTTATTATTACTAAAAAGTCGTCTTATTAAAGCTAAAAAGTATACGTATAGCTTTATCGTAATATTATTATTCTTCTATAAAATATTCTTAACGTCTTTTAATAGCGTAATAACGAATTAAAATACTTTAATATATTTATTCTTATTCTTTTTAATTAGACTTTCGATTTATATTAGACTTATAAATTAAAAAGTTACTCTAATTATATATTATAGCTTCTTTATAAACTATTTTATAATTTAATATAAATTCTTAATATATATAATAAGAAAAATAATTTTATCTTCTACTCTAAATAAATTCTTAATTACTATTTTCAAATTATTTTATACTATACTTAGTTTCTTCTTAATATCTTCGAGCTTTATTTATATAATAAGTAATTACGCTTAAAGCGCTTTTATTTATAATAATCTAATCTTCGTAATAAATTAAGATAATTATTATTATAACGAATTAAGCTCTTTTAGACTAGAAAAAATAAAATTATTAATAATATTATCTTTTTAGTTAATTATAAAGTTATTTATATATAAATTCGAACTTAATTTAATAAAGAAAAGAGTATAGCTTTCTTTGAAGAAAATAGCGAATTTATTTATTTTAAAAATTTACGCTCTTTTATTAAAGAATATCTTATTTAAATTATCGATTAATCGAGATTTAAATAAAGAATATCTTATATTATATAAATATTAAGCGTTAAGTAAAATATCGATAAAGATTAACTTAATCTTTATATCGAATTAATAAAGCTAACGCTTTAAGATATTAATAATTTTATTTAATATCTATATAATTATTAATTATTAATTATAAGATAATATCTATTTTCTTAATCTTAAGTATATCGTATATAATTTAAGCTCTTTTCGCTATAATAATAAAGTTATACTCTAAGATCTAATTTTCGTATAATAAACTCGCTATTAACTCGTAATTTTTATATTTATAAATCCTAATATTCGCTAGAATTAGAGAAAATTCTTTTATTATTTCTTTATCTTTATATATTTAATAGACTTTAAAGATTATTTAATATCGTAATAGATTATTCTAATCGCTTTTTATCTTTTTTATTTAATTCTTATTAATATAATTAATACGTAAGTTTTTTATAAAAAATATAATAGAGTATAGTCCCGCTCTTTTCGCGTTATTTATTTTAAAATTTAAAATTTTAATTATTTACGTATTATTTAAATCTATTATTTTTAAAAAATAAAGCGATTTATAATCCTTAAATAATTTTATAATAATAATTAATTTATTTTAATAATATTATTTGTCTTAAAATAATTCTTATCTTTAGCGTCTATTAGATATAAATATTATTTCTAAAGCTATAATTATAATAGACTATCTATTAAGTCTCTCTTAAAGCTTATTTATATACTTTTTATTATCTTTATTTTTAGAATTAATTAGCGTGAAAAATTTATTAAAAATCTTTAATTTAAGTGTAATTTTAATATTTAATTTATAAAATATAAAAATAACTTAAGATAAATTAAGATAAATAATTTAAAGAAAGTAAGATTTATATAAGAGATATAAGCTTAATAAAAGTAAGAGTTATAAGATATATACGAAGTTTTAAAATATAAGTCGAGAGATAAGAAGTAATTATAGAAATAAGATAAGTTATAAGCTTATAAGTTATAAAAAACGTATAAATTATAAGAAACGCATAAGTTAGAAGAAGCGTGTAAATTATAAGTAATAAGATATCAAGTTATAAAAGTTATAAAAAGTATATAAATTATAAGACGTATAATGCGTTATAAAAAAATTAAGTTATAAATAATTAAGTTATAAGAAGTAATTGAATTATAAGAAATATAATACTAAGTTATTAAAGCTAATAAATTTTAAATAGTAATGCCCTTAGAATTAAAGCTATTATATAATAATAAAGCTATATTCGCTTTTTTTATTATCTAGCTTAACGGTGTCTCGCTAGCTAATTAAGTCTAATATTATAACGAACTAGCGAAGCGAGGGTATTAGAGTTCGTTGCTGCGGGAGTCGTGAATGTATTGAATACTAATTCGAGCTTCGTAGCCCTTCGAGATTTTTCTCGTCGTTATTCTATTAGTGAAAAAGTAGCGAGATTTTCCTAGATAATTATACGGGTCGGAAAGGTGTGGTATATTTGATGGTATGGGACTAGTTTTTCGAATATCATACCGAAAGGTATAAGATATCCCATACTCACATTGAGTTTTTAATAAATATATTACGTGATATTTTTTATATTTTAAAAATATATAAAAAGCTTAAGCGAACGCTTATATAATTATAAAATTCTATAAATAGATTAAAAAGATATAATTTTTTAGAAAAAGTTGAAAAAAAGTTGAAAACGACTATGTTCAATAGATACCACACCTTTCCGACCCGTACTTATTCTTAATTATTAATAGTTGTTAGTATATATAATAACTAGTTTTTAATTATCAATCTCGATTAGTAATATTAATAAGTCTTTTTTATGTATTCATAGATATTAATACGATAAATATTTTATAATCTCTTAATATTTATTTATTAACTACTATTATTTATATACTAAAGTATTCTATAGATTAGCTTATTACTATTACTATCAAATACTATAACTCGAGTCTTTATAATCTCTTAATCTTTTATATACTTTCTTTATTACTCTTATATTAATTATTAAAAAATCTAAATTATAGATATTATTATATTAGTCTTAATTAATATAATTATTAATATAAAAGATCTCTCTATTCTTAATCGTAGCGAGAATAAAATAAGCGCTTCTTTTAATATATAAAAGTATATAAAATCGACGATTTTCTATCGTATATAAATTAATTATATTAAACTATTATATTCGTTTTATCTCTATTATATTATAATATTCTTATATCTATTCATTATATCGATATTTAAAAACGTCTATTAGAGTATCTTAGATTCGTTGCGACCGCTCTTTTTAGTCTCTATTATTTAGATTTAGAATCTCTATTATAATTTATATCTATTTTATAACTTATTACTTTAAAATATTAATATCACCGCTTGCTCTATCTCGAATTCTTATATTTATATATAATCGCGTCGCTATATCTCGTTAATGAACTTCGATATCGATACGCATTTAATAAGATTCTTTTTTAGGCGATCGAGATTAGATAAGTTATTATTTATAATCTTTTAGCTAATAATTAATCTAAAAATACTTATAAAGTAGTTATTTATTTAAGTATAGTCGATCTCTCGACGATCTATATTAACGTTAAATTAAAATTTATTAAAATTTATATTCTTTATATAATCTATTCTAATAAATAAGATAAGAGTCTTTATAAAGTTATTAAATTATAATTAATCTGCGATAGTCTTTATTTCTCGTTATATCTTATAATTATATTTATATTATATCTTTAAAGACTCGTCGTCGACTAAATTAAATTTTTATGTTAAATTATTTAAATTTAGACGATATTTAGTAATAATAGATTTATCGTTTAAATTACTAATAACTCTTAAAATTATCTCGCTTTCTCGATATAGAATTATATTCGCTATCGCTATTATATTAATATTTCGTATATTATAATTTATTATTTACTTTAGAAAATTTTCTCGCTTATTCATTAAGAAATAAACTCGCTTTAATATTTCTATATATTATCGGCAAAAAGTAAATTTGAGTTTTAGCAGACTTTACTCTCTAGCGTTATTAATGATATTCGTTAGTCTATGTCTATTGTTAAAAGCTCGATAAGCTCGATCAGCAACTTTCAATTCTCGTTAATATTATTAGTAACTCTTTTAATCATTAGCGACATCAGCGGATTTTATTATTTAATTTATAGTCGTTAAAAATTTGATTAGCCGCGATCTTTATTCTAAATCTATTACTTTCGCAATTATCGCGCCTTTATCTATCGCATTATAATTATACTTTTAATAAATTATCGTTCTTTTCGTATATATTTTAATTATCTATATTATTTAAGATCGAGATTACGTTAAATTTATTTTAATAGTTAATATTATATTTACTTTTATTATAGATGCAATTAAAGAAAATATTAATATCTCTTAAAGTTGATCTTTATCTTAATCTATTTATATCTAAACTAATTTTAATATTATTCGCTTAATTCGCGATCTATTATATCTATCTTAAGCTTTATTATTTTATTGTTTAATTCGCTCTAAAAGATCTTATATCTTTTATTACTTATAATATTCTCTCTTTATTAAAGATACTCTTTATTTCTTAGATTATCTCTATATCGTAATTTATTAAATATTTATTTATCATTAATAACGATTTACTTTAAGAGTCGATCGTTATTATACTTGAGTATTAAGATATATATATCTTCGTTATTCTTATTGTTATCTTCGTCTAGCTATTTCTTCTACTCGCGTGTTATAACGATTCTAATATTTTTAAACTTCTTTATATATTAAGAGTAATATTAATTATTAAGCTTTTTATATAAATAATCGAGTTATAAGATAATCTATCTTCTTACTCTTATTCTCTTCGATATTATTTATTACTCTTTAATAAAAATAATTAGATTAATTAAAATATATAGAGTCTTTCTCTTTAAGCTCGCGCGCGATAACTTTATAATTTAATATAGTTTTAAGATTCTTAAATAAATTCGCGAAGCGATCTTCGATCTTACGAATTATTAAAGAAGTAATAAAGTTTATCACGTATTAAAAAATTCGATAACGAATTATAACGATAATCTTCGTCTTTCTCTTCTTCTTTTAATTATTTTAAATATTCTTAATTTATACGAAAATAACTATATTTTAATTAATAACGTCTTTTTTATAAAGCGTTAAGTATATTCTTAATCTTTTATTTATCTTATTATCGAACTTTTTTAGCATTTAAATTATACTCGAAAATCACGTATTATAATATTATAATTATTAAAATTACGATTTTAGATAAAAAGGGCTAAAAGAGATAAGCGCTTTATTATCTTAATTTAAACGCTATCGTTTAATTATAAAAGAAATCGTAATATAATATAAGAATAATTATTAATGTTAAGAATCGATTATATCTCTAAAAAGAAGTTAGATAATATTTCTATAAAGTCGATTTATACGTTTCTTATATTTATTATAATTTATTAAGATAAAATTAAGATTATTTTATAATCGCTTAAAAAGATCGCGTTTTTATTTAATATTATAGTGCGATAAGTTTATTATACTCTATATAACGAGTTACGTCTTATTTATAACTTAAGATCTAAAGTTACTAAAAAGATTAAAAAGCTATAATATATCTTTAGCTCTTACTTATATTTATTAAATAAAAATATATATTTATTACGTTTTTATTAAGTTTGGCGTGTTACTCGAGTTTATTTAATTATTTATAATATTAGATTTTAATAACTCGTAAAGTCTTCTCTTTTCTAATAGTTATATACGCGTTATAAATTTACTTAAAGTATCTTAATTATATTCTAATTATAGAAATAGATTATCTTTTATTTATTTTATTATAATTTTAATTATATAAATAGATATTATCGAGTTAAAAATACGCTCGTAATACTTCGACTATTAACGTTTCGCTTAACTTCTAGACTTCTTATTATCTTAAAAATTATTTATAATATAATTTCGCGCCTTATCGTCGCCGCTATTCGTGAAAAATATAATATAATTTAATTAATTATTATTAATGATATATTTTCGATAAGACTTTATTTTTAAATAATTTAATCTTGGCGAGAGAGATAGAGATAGATAGAAATTACTTTCTATTAGATTAAACTCTTATTAATAATCTTTTTTACGATTTTTTTTAATATATAATATCGCGAATTCGATTAAGTCGTAATATCGTTAGCACTATTGTATATATAATACGAAGATTCTTATCGATAATTAATATCGTCGTCTTATATTATTATCGTCTTTACGAGATTAAGACGATAATACAGCTATATCGCATTTCTTTCGTTTATCTAATATTACCGAACTTACTTATTTTTTCGATAAATATATAGAATATAAAGCTTATTGTAAGTTTAACTATTATTCTCAAATTATATTAGTAAAGTTCTTTCTATATAATTTATATAATAATATTATCTATTTAGAATTAAGAAGATAAATATCTATTTTCGATATCGCTCGAAGTATATTACAATATAAATATAAAGATAAAGTTATATAAGAAGAAGGGAGAAGAATTTAAGATAATATTTATTAAGCTCGACTATTAAATTTACTCGATTAAGTCTTTAATAAAGTTAGAATTAGACGTTTATTAAGATATTAATATATTTTAATAAAAATAAGTCGTGAATAAAAAGAAAAGAGAAAGCCCTTATTAGAGTCAATCTATAATATTCTTTATTATCTTATTTATAACTATTTCTTAATTGTTACTTATAATCTAATATTAATAACGAATAATTACTATCTTACTTTATATGTAGTTAGATTCTCGCCTAAGAATTATAAAAATTATTACTTATATTAATAATTATTAACTTTCGCGACTAAAGCTTATTATCGTCGAGTTTTATCGATTACTTACGTTATTAGCGTACTTGATATGTATAAGAAGATAAGTTTATTTATTTTCTCAATAATTATATTCTTTTAATTCTTATTTAGGCTATTTAACTTATTTAATAAACTCGCGTAATCTATTCTTATTAGCGAGAATCTAACGTAATTATAAGTAATTAGATATATCGCGATTCGACCTTAGACTTCGATAGATTAATTCTCTTTTCTTCGTTTCGATTTCGAGCTTCTAACGTCTATACTCTCTTTATCGTTGTTAACAATATTTAAATATTCGATAACTTCATATATCTACTTTTCACGTAGCGTATTAATATATCGAATAAAATAGTATATTCTAACACGCGTATCTTCTACTTCTGTAACTTTATTTAAGTCGCTTTCATCGCTATTTATTATTATTTCTTCTTACTTAATATCGTTATCTATCTAAATATTAGATATCTTATGTCTATCGACTAAGCGTATATAATATTACGTTAAGATGCGGGAAGCTTAAGATCGTAGAGTATACGAATAACTAAGTTATTACGAAAAGAAGTAAAAGATAATCTTTTATCGCTATAGAAATAAGGAAATTAAGTAAATTAGCGTGTCGCGATTATATTATTATAAAGATAAGATTAGCTGAGATATTCTTATATAAGCTAAGTGACGAACTTAATTAACTTAATATATCTAGTTACTAAGACTACTAAGCGCTAACTAAAAATTAATGCTATTATATAAATTTAATCGCGATTATCGATATTAAATAAATAACTTTTTGCGTATTATTATTAACAATATATAATAAGTAAAGACTAAGTTTTAATTAGCTTAATAAAAAGATAATAAAGCTAGATATATTAAATAAATATCTAGATTTTCGTATTTAGCGATCTTAATAATAAAGGCGATCGAATTCTCTTTATTTCTATATATCTATAATGCGATCGCTCTAAATTTACGAGCGATATCTATTATTGAGTTTATATTCTTAATCTTATATATAATTCACTCAAATATATTCGATTAATATATATTCTTTTTCTTTAATAACTTCTTAAATATATTAAACTTAAGCTCTTTCGACGTAATACTTAACGAGAATTTCTTTTCTTTTAATATTTTCGAGATATAAAAGATCGTATAATAAATAGTTAAATTCAATCGCGCGAATATATCGATTTCATTAAAAGATAGAAAGTATATCTTCGATATCGTCTTAGTCGATAATAGAATTATTATAAATAATCGCTTTCTCTTATAATAATATAAATATAAGTTAATAATCTTTCTCGTTATAATTAGCTTATATTTTTTTAGTTATATCTTAGAGATATCTTAATAAAATATAAATAAAAATATATTCTTTAGCTATATAAAAGCTTTCGCGAATTTAACTTTATTTATCGAAATATCTAATCTCGTTCTAATAAGATATCGTCTCTTTATTTTCTTCTTTAACGCGTTATATATATTCTTCTCTTATTTCATATCTATTATAAGATTTTTTATAATAATTTTTATAATTTAATTTCTTAGATTAGTTTTAGTATAAAAGTTTTATAATAATAATAAGTACGATATAAGAAATATGTGAGTCTTATTATAAAGAAACTTACTTAGAGCGAACGTAATTAGATAATTTATTAAGGGTGTGTAAATTACGCGTTTATATATAGCGACTTTAATGCTCGACTTAATATTAGAATAATCGATTAGATATATAATTTAAAGAAAAAGAAGTAAGAGAAATAGCGCGAGATTCTATTAAGATAAGTATTAGCTACGTTTAAATTACGAAGTTAACTTATTAAAAATATATATTATTTATTTTATTAATAGGTAAATTAAGAGTAATTTATTAATTATAAAGATAATAATTATCGAAAATTATAACGATATAATATACGACCTAATATCGTTCGATAATTTAAGATTATATATATTTAGCGATAACGTATTTAACTTCTCACCTCGATTTCTTACTTATTTTTAATTTTTCCTTATTATAATTCGTATAAACTTACGAAATATTAGTTAATGTTCGATAATACGAGTTTACGTCAAAGCTCGTTATCTTAATTATTATTTATTCTTAAAATATTATCTTAAAAGTCTAAAGAATATTTAGATAACTTATATTAATAATTCGTTTTACTTATCTTCGATTATTACTTAGAAGAATTATTACTTATCGAAGCACTTATAAATTAGTCTAAGTGCGTCGATAAATTAGAGCTTATAATATAAGAGAGTTTAGATATAGTTATACGCTAGCGGAAAATTTATATAATATATAATTATATATATTTAAATAGTCGAAGGGCGTTTTAATAGAGATTATTTAAATAATATAGATGAGATATAGATCTTCTTAGCTATTAGATTTCTCGTAATCTAAAATAAAGTTATTCTCTTTAACGTCGACGAATTATAATAAAATTATTTAACGCTATTTTTTATAATCTCGCTTTATCGTTATAAACTTATAAATAATCTTAAATTTAAATAATCTTATTTAATCTCGTCGATAGAGAATCGAGATAAAATCGTCTTATCGCCTAATATTCTCTTTAATATAAATTATAATAATATTTTTAATAAATCTTAAGATCTTAAGATCTTAATCTTTCGAGTTTCGCTTCTTTAGAGTCGCTTATTATACTCTTATATTATAATAAAATTCGAGAATTATCTTCGTGTAGCTCTTATCTAAAGACTTATTATCTAGCGAAATAAAATTCTAAATAATACTATTCTTACGTCTTAACTTAAGAAAACTTAATATATTTATATCGATATAACGAAAGATAGTACTATTTCTCGAAGGTTACGTACTTAATATAATACGAATAAAATATAAGCCTAAAATTTCTATTCGATCTTAGGGCTACGTATATTAATTAATACTTTAGATCTTAACGAATAACTTACTACGTAAGAGAGTAAAGTATATTTCGTAGTTACTCTCGATTTGGCTTCTCGTTAATCTCTCGCTAATAATATTTATATAAATTAAATTTTATAAAGATTAACTTACTTACTTTCTACTTTACTTCGTCGCTATATCTTACGCCTTTTTATAATTAATTAAATATATTAATATTAAGACTCTTATCTCGCTTTTAGATATTCTAGATATCGGGCTTTAAATAATCTTAATTAGTAGTTATTAAGCGAGAGCATTAATAACTACGAATAGCGTTAATATCTTTAATATCGAAAATATATATATATTTATCGAGTTATTCGCTATATTAGAGCGATCTTTTTTTCGAAATTAATTTAATATCTTTAAGACTATTCTTAATATTAATAAAGAAGATTATAACGATATAAATCGTTTAAGTCTTATTAATAATATCACGTGATTCGTTATCTTTATCTAAAGTTCGTGATATATAACTATAGATCTTATATATCGATAATATAAGTAATTAAGATTCTTAATATAGCTGAGATTTATTACTATTAGACTCTATAGTATCGCGATATATTTATAATCGATATTTTTTTTTATTATTACTCGACTCTTTTATATAATTCTATTTTAAATTATTAAAACAAGATTATTATAAAAATATAAGTTATTAGATATTAATAATAATATTAAAAGCGATATAACGAACGTCACCTTAATTTCTCTCTCGCGTCACTATTCTCTTAATTCTTATTTATTATCTTATCGCTATTAAGATCTTCGTTAATATTCTTTATACTATTATTTTTAGCCTTCTTATCTTCTACGTCGACTTTATTTATAATAATATTATTATTCTCAACTTAATCTTGCTTGTTCTTACTCTACTCTTTATTATCTCTACTCTAGTCTTACTTATTCTCGCCCTACTCTTTATTATCTCTATTCTACTCTTTATCGTCTTCATTCTACTCTTTATTATTCTCGCTCTACTCTTTATCGTTCTCGTTCTAATCTTAATCGTTTATTATATTCTTTATAAGACTTAACTTACGCTACTTTAAGCGTTACTTTCTTCGTCGCTTTTTAATATCAAATAACGTTTTTATAAAATATTTATTATTATTCGTTATCGATAATAATTATTAATTATTCTCGATAGCGTATTTCGCTTATTTAAATACGATTAATAGTAGCTTCGCGCGTAAGATTATAAGCTAATCTTTAGATATATTATATATCTTAATTTAATCTTTACTCGTAACTCTTCTTATATTATCTCACCTTAACTTATCTTTATATAATCGTCGAATAATTATTTAAATATCTAGATCATAGGTAATAATAAAAGTAAAACGTATAATTACGAGTTGGAAAGGTGTGGTATATTTGATGGTATGGGACTAGTTTTTTAAATATTATATCGAAAGGTATGGGATATCCCATACTTTTATTGGGGTTTTAATAAATATATTACGTGATATTTTTTTATATTCTAAAAATAAGTAAAAAGCTTAAGCGAACGCTTATATAATTTTTTAAAA
The DNA here is from genome assembly GCA_033085395.1 of Xanthoparmelia taractica. NCBI lineage: Eukaryota > Fungi > Ascomycota > Lecanoromycetes > Lecanorales > Parmeliaceae > Xanthoparmelia > Xanthoparmelia taractica. Next base: position 5,870 of record JANQBS010000484.1, on the reverse strand, counting down.
AAAGGTGAAAAAAAGTTGAAAACGACTATGTGCAACAGATACCACACCTTTCCGACCCGTACGTATAATAACGCGAATTATATACTTAAGATAATACTTACTCTAATCGCTAAGATTTAGTTAATTAATCTATTAATCTTAATATTATTAAATCTTTTAAATAGCGATATTCTTTCTATTTAAGTCTCTACTAAATAATATATATATTTCTTTAAGCTAGACGATATTAAAAATATGAAAAATCTTCTCTTAAGTATTATATGCGCTTCGTTAAATTTTATCTATTAAGATAAATATCAATTAAGTCTTTATTATAACTATATTATATTACTTATTTTATAAGCTCTCTAGATTAAGTATTTTCTTAATATATTATAACTTTTTATCTACGCTTCTATATCTATTAATAACGCTATAAATTAAGTTTCTTAACTTCGAAAGCGATATACTTCGTTTCGCTAATTTTAGAATATAAGAGATCGTCGTCAATATAATAATTAAAGTAATTATAAATAATTCGATCGATATTAGCGACGTAATAAATTATAATTTAAACTTAATTATATTTCGAGTTATAATAATATATTAAATCGAAGTATATAAATAATCGAGAAAAGATTAAATTTAAGAGTATTTATAAAAAATAAATTCTTTGAAGACTTAAATATATGAATATATATATATACTACGCTTTCCCCGTTTAATATTTAGAATTTATTTTTTATAATCTAAGCTTTAGACTTTATTCTTATTTACTTTTAACGTATATAAATTAAATTTAATTTTCTAAAACTTACTTAACTTTAACTTCACTTTTTTAACTTAATTTAAAATCTTTTAACTTAATCTTTTAAGACTTTAAATTTCTTTTTAACTTTAAATTTACTTAAATCTATAAAAATTTAATAATTCTTATATATACACTTCTATTTTAATACTTAAATTAATATAAATTATAAAATTTAATTTAGAATTCTTAATTTAAAGTAAGTTTACTTTAAATTTTAATTATTACTTTAATAGCTTAATTGCGAGATTAAAAATAAGATTTAACTATTAATTTAATTATAATTAGATATAATTAATATATAAGCGAAGTTCTTATTAATAGCGGAGTATAATAATTTAATAGTAGAGATTATTAATTAGAAGCTACTAATTACTTTATAAATCGATATCTAAATCATAACTATAATAATAAGTCTATAACTTTATTTAATTTTATTAATATTAATATCTTAATTAAAGATATTAATAATATTAATAATCGTGATATTAAGATCGCGAATATTAATAATAAAGTCGATTCCGATATCGAAGTCTCAGATACAAATCGTCTTTTAGTGCATCGCGTTATAAGTAATAAATGAATTTTCGATTAAGAATTCGTATCTATTAACATTAATACTAGTATAATTCACGATAATTAGAATTATTTAATAATACGCGAGCTAGTATTAAGATAAAAAATCTCTCTTATAATAACTTAATAGTTAATTAATATCGTGAGATTTAATCTTCGCTCTTTAGTTATTAATAAAAAATATAAAGTAAAGACTTCGATTTCGCTTTCGTTTTCTAAAGTAATAAAATAAGTTAAATTTCAAAATAAATATATTTAAAGAATATGATATTATATTTATAAATAAGCTAGTCTATTAAGATCTCGCTACTAAAGCGATTATAGAGATTAACGTTATTATAAATAATTATAATAATATTAATAAATTATATAAAAGTATTAATAAGAAGATTATTAAAGTCGATAATAATTACGATAATGCTAGCGAGATAAATAAAAATTATTATAATATAGAGAAGAAGAATAAAGTAAAGAAGAATAAGAGAGATAAGAAAAATAAGACTATAAAGAACGAGACTATAGAGAAAGAAACTATAAAGAAAGTAATTAATAAGAAAGATAATTCGAAGATAAATATTATTATTAAAGAGATGAATACTACGATTGCGAAATTAGAAAAGAAGATCGCTAAGATTTCGAATAGTCTATTAATCGAAAGATCTATTAAGATCGAGAAGTCTATTAAGATCGATAAGTCTATTAAGATTAATAAGTCTATTAAGATTAATAAGTCTATTAAGATTAATAAGTCTATTAAGATTAATAAGTCTATTAAGATTAATAAGTCAATTAAGATTAATAAGTCTATTAAGACTAATATTAAGAAAAATAAAGATATAATTAGCGACTCTATAATATCGACTCGCGTTATTAAAGCGTCTAGAGTATCGATAAATAAGATTAATCTAATCTTAAAATACGTAATATATAATTTAATCGAGTATATTAGCGAGATCGTTAAAATCGTATCTATTAATTCGTATAGTATTATTTCGATAAAATAAATCGTTTATTACTCTCTATTTATAAGCGATCTCGAGCGCTCTAAAGATTTACTAGATTTTTATTATCTAAATAATCTTATAATTAATTATCTCTTAATTATTAAAAATTTAAAAGATCTTTAGACGTAATTTATAGAATTTAATAAAAAGAGTATAATATAAGTAACTTATAATGCTCTAAATCGTTTATGTAAAGTCTAGATTAATATCAAGAGTATTAACGCGAAAAGATATGTAATTAAGATTAAAGATCGAGAATATTACTACTATTAATAAAGAGAGTTATATATACTATTTAATTAAGAGGGCTATAAAGTTAATAATTTTATATATATAATACGTTTATTATATAAGTCGTCGCTATTATCTAATATATTTTAAAAGAAAAATTAAAAGATTACTATATAGAAGACTTCGAATATAATTAGCTTTTTAAATAAGACGATAATATTAGAGAAAGATAATAAAAAAGAGGGAGTATTTAAGATAGATATAAAGACTAAGAAGACGAAGACGAGACGCGATATAAAGATTAATAATAATAAGTTTAATTCGTTAAAGCGAGATATTAATAAAGAGAATAACTTATTATTAAAAGCTTTAATGCTATTATTAAGAAGATATAAGAGTAAAAGAATATCGTCGAGATAAGATTAAAGATAATTTATAAAGACGCGGTGACGAAGAGAAAGAAGAGAGCTTCGCTCTCGATTACGAGAAAAATAAAAAATAAGAAATAGATTCTTAGCACCTCGATTATAACTAGATTTTTATCTACTATTATCTATTTTAATAAGTATTCGTAAAAACATTATTATTATCTTTATTACTACTAATATATATCTAGATTTTAAATTCACCCGACGATATAAAGCGTCGCGTTAGTCGCCCTTATCTTTAATATATATTTAACACTTTTATAGCTAACTTTATAATTCTCTTAAGCTAATATTACAACTTCTATATATTCTAGTATAAATATATATATAATTCTTTCACGATCGACTTTATAAACTTTCTTTAAGTCGCTATTATGGCTTCTACGTATCTTATTTTAAATATTTATATAATTACTATAATTAGCTATTTTAATTAAGTCTATTACGTCTCTCTAAAATTAAAGATCACCTCTCTCTTAAGCTATTTATAACTATAATTTTTATAATTAACTTCGCGCCTTTTATTATTCGCGTTTCTCGCTATTAAAATTATCTTATAAACGCTAAGTCTTTATTAATTTTACTTCTACGCGTTATAATATTAAATTATTAAATATTATCTTTTTAATATTAACGTTAATTATTAGATAATTTTTATAGATTATTATTTCTTAATATCTATAATTTATAATATAAATATAATATCTTCGCAAATTTTTTCAAATCGAGTATTATAATTCTTCTCTTAATATTATTTTCGTTCGAATATCTAGATTACGTAGATAGTATTTATAAATTAAGTCTATTTAATTCTCTCGTAACTCTTATTATTTCTTAACGTAAATAAAAAAGCTTATAATTATTAATAATTAATAAGATCTAATACGTATATTTAAATTAATAAGTCTTTTCTTTTTTATATATAATTCTATTCTTTTTCTTTTCTTAATTATAAAATAAATTTAAATTATTTAAAAATAAAATATTAAGTTTTAAGAATTTAATATATCTCGAAACGCGAAGAATTTAATTTTAAAGCGTAATATTTAAGATATATAGATAAGAAGAGGGATAAAGACTTAAGCTAATAAGACGATTTTTAGCGATTCGCGAGCTACGCTTAATAATAACTTAATAAGAACTTCGATAAATTAAAGAATATAAGATTTCACGAATTAAGAGAAATAGAAGATAAGAATTTCTTTAAAGTAAGAAAAACGAATAAATACGATGAATAGCCCTATATTAAGACATCGGCGATTAATATAAGAGAATATATTAGCTAAAATACGCTCTTAAGGCCTCTATATATAATTAGCGAAACTTTTAAATTTATTCTAGATTAAGATTCGACTATCTATATACGTTTTAATTATAAAATCTTATATAATCTTATAACTTAAAATTTAATTTATATTATCGACGTGAAGAAATTAAGAAATAAAATTAAAATTAAATTAAATTAATAGAACTTACAAGTAAATTAAAGCTCGTCTTAATTAATTTCAAATATATTAGAGCGATTTAAGAACTTCTCTATAACTAGTTATCACCTACGCTATAGCTAATAAGTTTATTTAATAAAGATTATCTTAGAGAGCTTAAATTACTCTAGATATTAGCGTCGATTATTATAATAATATAGAAACGCGACTAAGATGCCCTTAAATAATAATAGATCGCCAATACCTCTTTTATAAAAAATAGTATATTAATAATAATAGACTCGGGCGTTATCTAGCTAAATATAAAAAGCGTAATATCGAATAAATAGAAATATACGATCGTAGTAGTTTTTCTATATCTGCGTAGATTACTATCTATAAGTAAATGCTAAATAATAAATAAGAAAAGACTCTTAATCTTATTAAGTAGCGATCTCGCTAAGAGCTTATCAATCTTAGATAATAAATAAACACACTCTTAGCTAACGCTAATATCGTTAGCGCTTTTAATAATAATATATTTCGAGATACGCTTAATATTAATATAAATCTCGAGAATAATAATAAAGATATTCTTAATATATAAGAAATAATATTAACTAAGATTAAAATATTAGCTAATTTAACGTCTACTTTAAATATAGGCGAAGTTAATAATCTCTCGATCTGCGAGCGCGATATTAACTCGATTCACGTATTAATCGATATACTCGATAACGCGATTAGTATTATTTTATCGTAGAGATCTTATAGCTCTTTTTTATTTATTATAATTAGCGTAGAAATATATTTTAAAGCTTATAATATAAATAGATTTATAGAAAGAAGATAAATAAGATTATAATCTTATCGCTAGAAGACTCTAACGTAGCGTAACGATTATTTGAGTCTAAGACTAATTACGCTTTAGCTAATTAAATATATAAATTCAAGTTATTAAGTAACGCTATAAATAAGTTTTTCAAAGATATACGTTTAAGATCGTTTTATAATATCGCTAATTTTAATAATACGACTATATTAAAGAAGAAGATATATATAATTAAAAAAATTATCTTAATCGAGTAGTAAGAACGCTTCGAGATCGAATTATTTTTATTTAAAAAAGAACTATTAGCTATTAAATATGGTATTCTTTATCGTAATATAATAAACTTAATAGACTTTATAATTAATTATATTTCTATTATCTCTAATATAATATATATTTCGATTCGATAATAAAATACGAATAAAGAATTAATCTTTAGCGAGATATATACTATAAATTAATAATAAGAGATATAAGATTAGCTTTTCTTTAACGCTATTATTATTCTAATTACGGGTCGGAAAGGTGTGGTATATTTGATGGTATGGGACTAGTTTTTCGAATACCATATCGAAAGGTATGGGATAT
>JANQBS010000483.1:0-19112 GCA_033085395.1 Xanthoparmelia taractica | reverse complement strand
AAACCCAATGGGAGTATGGGATATCTTATACCTTTCGGTATGATATTCGAAAAACTGGTCCCATATCATCAAATATATCACACCTTTCCGACCCGTATTCGTAAATAAGTTCATGAAAGAATTTCTTTAATTTTATATATTAATTAAAGATTTAAACGTTAAGCTCGTATTTAATTTCGACGAGATATTATATAATTCTTTTAATTATATATATATAACTTAACGTTTTAATTACTTAATATAGATTATTATTAATTCGAAGTTCTTATAATATTCATTTTAAGTAAACGCGTTTAAATATTTAAAAGATATCTTTTAAACGATAATAAGAAAGTTATATATAATCTTCTATATAGAGATAATATTTATATCACTTATAAGCGTATTCTAATATTATCGTTACTCTAAGAACTATTCCTCTCGTTCGTATTCGTCTTCGTTAAACACGCTATTCTCTCTTTCGACTCTCTTACTATCTCTATCTTCGTTGTTAATATCTTTGTCGTCGATAATATTAATTAAATACTAGTTAATAAGTTTCTTAAACTCTGCGCGACCCGTTATCTATTGAAATAAGCGTTCTTTTATTTTTCCGCTTTTTCTTTCTATTCTTATTAATTAATTCTTTATATTTATATAATTACTTAATAATAGTAATAACGCCTTAGCTTATTACTTAACGAGTATTAGTTCTTTACTTATTCTAGTACTAAACTAAGGTGAGTAGATGTAGTGTGAGTATTATTTAGGTCTCTTTTTAAGACGATCTCTTTCTTTTAACGGAGCTGAGATTATAGAAGTAAAATAATAGCTCGAATTCTAGCTACTTTCTTCTTATATTCCTTCACTAACTTTAGAGTATCATTAACATTCTTAATATTATATCACTAATCATATTCAGGACTATATTTCTTTTATTTCACTAGATATTCTATAATTAGATTATATTCTTTCTTAATAATTCGTTTATTAAGAAATCGTTCGATTTTTAAATAAATAGTATTATTATTATTAACAGAAATAGATAAGATATATTAAGGTCGAGAGCGTTAAAAAGAATCGTTCTATAACGTAAAAATAAGGCTTTAATTATATTATTATAAAGACGAAATAAACTCTTTATTCTATAAAAATAATAAGTCTATAAATAAATCTATCTACTTTATTTATTATTTAAAAAAAGCGATATACTATTATAATAGCTTATTAATAATATTAAGAATAAAGAGAATCTTATAGTCTTTATATAGTCGAAGAAGTATTTATTTCTTCACTCTAAGAAATATTAATTAATACTTTCTATCGTAATAAAATTTATTAAATATTTAAATAAAATTAATAATATTTTTAATTATAATTCGTATAGAGATATAATCGATTTTAATAAATAAACGAAGTAAATTTAAAGATTTATTTAAAATAAAATCGTAGATTACTTCGCTTGATATAATCTTAGAAGAGATGAAGTTATTTAAAAAGATTTATATTCATAATAGAACTTTCGACTATAAAGAAGATAAGAATATATAGAGAGTATCTTAAAGCTATCTTTATAGTCTAATTAATTCGTTCTCTCGCATTATTAATTTATAAATAATAGACTATTAAATAAAATAGAGAAATCTTTAATAGTTTAAAAAGCGATTTTTAAAGCTTCGAAAGAAATTTTCCATCTCGATCGCTAAAAATAATTTTTAAGATTCTTTAATTAATAATATTAAATTAATATAAATATATCTTTACTTAATTAAATACTTTTTAAATTAACTTATTATGAATTAATTAAATAACTTTTATAAATTTATAAATAATAAATATAATTTAATAGAAATAATATTAAAATAAAGTTAATAGTTAAAATATAAAAAGACACGGGCGGAGATAAGATTAGCTATAAGCTATCGTAAGATACATATCTTCTTATCTATAAAATTAAATATTCTAAGTAATAGATACGTATATTCTTATCTATAGAATTAAATAATTCTTAGTAATATCAAATAAAGTCTTATAAATATTTTATAATTTTATAAATATATTAGAATAAAGTAACGATTTCGTAATATCTCTAAAAATTAAAATATTCTTTTTTATATATTAAAATAAGAATATCTTTTATTAACAAAGAGAAATTATAAAGTTATTATTAATTAATAATTCTATTAACATAAAAAATAAGATCTCGCTATATTTCGTAAATAAAACTTTATTATTCTTATTATTAATTTTCTTTCGATCGAGATAAAAAATAAGACTTAGTATTAATAATAAAGAGATACTTTTCTCGTACGAAAGATAAAGAAGCTATATTCTCGCTAATCAAACTATTGTTAGTATTAAGTTTTATCGAAGTTCTTTTTAAATAATTATCTTATTAATAGTCTTAAATATATTTCTTATGAAATAAAGCACTTATTTTTATTAAACTTATGATAAAAATATAGAGAGTATTTAACTTCGAATAATAATAAGATAGCGAATTTTTTTTAGACTTATAAGCCTTAATAGAGCATTAGACATAATATATTCTTTATTAGATTTGTGAGAAATAATTAGATTAAGTTATCTTAAGAATTAAGTAGCTCGAATTAAACGAATATTTATTCGCATTATTAATATAATTAAATAATCGATTTTTACTTTATAATATTAATAGTAATAGAATAATCGATTTATATTCTTTTAAAATATTTTAAAGATTCGATTATATATCTTATTTTCTTTAAATATTAAATAAGATTAATAATCTTTAATTTCGAAGACTAGTAATTTCTTTCTATTATAGTTAAAAGCCTTAATAAAAAAAGAATAGACTTCGTTTCTATACGAGAAGATTATTGATTTTTATTTTTATATATATTCACTTTAATATAAAAGACTATTATCTTAAAATTAAAATCTTTTAAGATATTTAAATTAATCTATAAAGTTTAAATATTATTAAAATATATTAAAATTATTAGTTAAGACAATATTTTTTAAAGAAGCTAAAAAGAAGTTAATTACTTCTTTAAAGCTATAGATAGCTTTATTTTAAAAGAGTATTAATTTTATTAACGTTTAAAGTTCGATACTTTCTTAAGAAGTAATATTCTAAGATTCTATAAGAATTATATTAATTATATATAAAAATAAATATATTAACACAAATAGTTAGTTAGTTTTAAGTAAAATTCGAATTCTCTTGAAGTACTAAAATATTATAAGTTTAAGATAGCTTTAAGCTTATCTTTTAATAAAATTAAGTCGAAAGAATTAATTCTTTTATTTAATAAATTAACGTCTAAATATTTTAAAAAGATTTTTATAAAAGAAATAATAATATTAAATCTTACGAAAAGCTTAAATAACTAATAAAGATCTTATAAGTATTATTAAAATATTTTAATATTCGTAATAACATTATTAACGTTAGCTTTTATATTAAGAATATATTATAAAATCTTATTAATTTAATATTAAATTTAAATAATTGAATTTATATAATTTATAGTTAAAATATTAAAAGTTTCTTGACTTCTATAACTTATAATAATCTCTATATAGCGATAGTTTAAATGCACTCGCTATTAATAAAATAACGAAGTAATATCGATTATTAAAATAAAATTATAATTAGTTAATAACTTAATTATACTCTATTAAAGAGATATTAAATATATATCTTAAAGTAATAAGTTATTTAAATCTCGAATATTAATTATTAGTTATTTCTTAATAATATTATTAGATAATATTTTTTATATAAAACGAATATCGAATAGAAGAAGAATATAGAATCTTTAGTTTATTTAAGTTTTTTCTATTTATATAATTTATTAAAGAGTTTATTAATTATCTCTTAATTTCGTGCACTTAAGAAATAAATTTTAATTTTTTTATTAATCTTAATTTATTAATTATCTCTTAATAAAAGCTTTATTTATTTTACTTCTAACACTTTTAATAAATCGATATCTTATTAAATCTATAAGAATTCGTTAACTAGATCGATTAATATAGTTTTAGTTTATATATTTCTAAAAATTATAACTTTATTTAATAGCTTATTTTCTTTAGTTAATAAGAGAGTTAATTAATTTAAGCTTAAGTTTATACTTAAATTTATAATTATTTTCGTTAAGACGAATTTAGATTCGATATTAATTGAAAAGCAATTTTTATAATCTATTTGGAGAATTTTTTTAAGTTTTAATTTTCTTAAAATTTAAATAGATATATTAACTTATTTTAAAGTAGAATTTTAGTTATTATACAATTAATTAAATAAGCGAATATTATTAAATTCGTTTATATTATTAACTTAAATAAGAAATCACGATCGTTAAATAGATTAATTTTCTTAATTAATAGAATTATCTCGTTATACGAAGATACGAAAGTAAATAATATAATATAGATCTTTTTTCGTATGAACTCGCCTTAAGATCGAGTAATAATATTAATCGTAGTACTATAACTATTAATTCTTACTTTCTTGTTAATTACATTAATAATAATTTCTTTAGACTTAATAATATTTTTTTTAATAAATATTTTAATACGTAAGTTATTAATAATATATAATACTTTATATAAATATATAAGCACTTTTTAATCTTAACTATTCATTTTAGAAAAATAGATATCTTATATAATATACTTCGTAGTCTCGTACTTAAAAATATTAATCTCACGTACTCGTAAAGATATTATTATTTTAAAAATAATTATATTCGAATATTACTAAGAATATTATAATTTATCTATTAAACTTATATTATATTTAATGTTAATATAAACTTTATTCTCTTAATTAATAGAATTAAGTTTAACTTTAATTATAGTGTAAGTTTAATTTTAGAAAATAAAATTATTTCTTAAATTCTAATTAAAAGTCATAAACTTAATAATTTTTAATTATTGATTAATAGAGTTAAAAGACTTTATAAGTTATTTATTAACGAAGTTAAAATACTTTACAAGTACTACTTCGTTAGCATAAACGTGCTTTTCAAAATAGTTAATTTATAAATACTTATATAATTTAATCTTAAATAAAAAGAATTTCTAATAATTTCGATAATAGATTTCGATCTTTATAAAGTTAGTAAATTAATTATTATTTAATTATATAGAAAGCTTAGAATTATACTTAGAACTAATATAATATATCTTATTCTTATATTAATCTTTATCTATAAAATAAGAGTGTTTAATATTAAAATTTTCTTTTTAATAATCCGAACTTTAAGCTTATTCGTTTTATTCTAATTTAATATTTTCGTTAATCATAGAGATTTAATAATAGCTACTTTTAAACGATTTATAGCATTAAATTAAGATCGTTAATTACTTTAATTTTATTAAAAACCTTAGATTAATCTTAAAGAAAACTAGTATTATTAATTATGAAATAAAGATCGATTTAAGATCGAATTCGATACGTTTAGAGCGACGATTTATAAAGAATAACGAGATATTTATTAAGCGTTTTGCTATAAATTTAAATAAATATTTTGATTATTAAATTAATAAGAAAATAATTAGGTTAATTAAGCGTTTTAACTTTTATATTAATTATTAATTTAACGAAAAGATTATTAAAAATAAGATCGCTAATATTAATTATTAGAATCTATACTTTACTAAGATCGAAGGTATTAAGAAAATTGTTATTATAAACGAGGTTAATATTAATTAGAGATATCTTTATTGCTATTACTTCGATTTTAAGAAGAATAATTTTAAGAAGACCTCGTAAAGATATTCCTCGAAGAGAAAAACTTATATATTCTCGAATTATATCTATTTACGTAGATTCACTAATTATACTTGAGATTATTTATCTTCTTAAGAAAATTATATAAAATAATTTAATTCTTTAATCTCTTTAAGTTACTTTTTAATTTAATATTTAAATTATTATAAATTATATTAAACTAATTATTAACGTTAATTAAATCGATATCTTTCGAAATATATAAGATCTTTTATGCGTACTCTCGAGACCTTCTCTTATTAATAGTATTTCTTAAGATATATCTCTTTTTTAATAACAAATTAATCGCTATATTAATCGATACTTTAAATTATTTAATTAATATTCTCTTTTACTTATTTAATTTATTTTTAAGCTTTATAAGATACTTATTATTACTTTAAAGTAGATCTCTTAAAATAAGTTTAGAGATTTATACGAACGATCTTATTATTCTTAATGCTAGCTACATCACGAGTATACTTTAAAAACAAATATATATTTCGAAAGTAAGTCTCTTTTAATATATACTTTATTAGAGAAACATTAAAAATTATTAACTTATTCTTATATATCAAGTTAAAAAATTCTATATTATTAATATTTTATCTATTAACTAATATAGTTTCTACTATAGTATTAATATTATTCTAATCTAGCGATTCTCGCTTATTAGACGATTTAGATACGCTACGTAGAAGACCTTATAAAGCAATTTATTATTGCTATGAAAATCTAGTATTTTATTAATTAATATCGTTATTTCTAGCTATATTAAAGTTGTTTAAAGTATTTTTAAAAGTATAATTTATATTTAAATTTAAAGTAGAATTTAATATAGAATTTAAATTAAAATTAATAAAATTTATAATAGTTAAATTATTAGAATTAGAGTTAATAATAAAAGAATTTCTAATAGAATAATTATTAATAATAGAATTTTTTAAAGATAAAGAACGAGATATATAGTTAATAGAAGAAGATTCTCTTAATTTTCTTAATAATTAAATATTAATCTTAAATCTAATTAGAGTAATCTTAAAAAATAATTAATTAAATATTTAATAATATATTAATTTAATATCTCAATAGATATAAAACGAGCTATTATATATACATTACGAGCTAATAAAATTATTTATTTTATAATCTCTAAAGGCCTAAAATTAATTCTAACGATATCGATAATAAATTATTTAATATCGTCGATAATAAGACTAATAAAAGCGTAATCGAAGTATAGAAATTTATCTATTTAAAAGATTAAAATAATAATATCTCGAGAAATAGAATTTAGAGCTAACGAAGTTAAAATAATAGTAGCTTTCTTAATAACGAAGAGATAGTATTATATTAATAAGAAGGATTTTCTATTAATATAAACATTTATATTATAAGAATTAAAGTCTTCTCTTATTATGCAATTAAATAATAAAAAAAAAATTTCTTTTTTATTTAATTATAGCAAAGATAGTAAGATAGCGATAATAAATAAGCTATAGCGATAATAGTGATAACAGTAAGTGTGAGAGAGATAAGTTTAATAAGTTTTTTAACGAACTTAGTAAGATTCCGATCGTCCGGGTAAGAATTTCGATGATTTTATATGCGAATCTCACTAGATAGAATATAATTCTTTATGAAGAAGAATTATTTTAACGAATACAATAAGTAGTGATTAAGCAATAATGAAGCAATAATAGAGGATCTCCTGAAATAGCTAATAATAGCTATTTGGGCGTTGCTACCATACTAAAACAGCAAAGAGTATATAATCAATTGAATATCCGAGTCTACTTATTCTAAGTTGGAAAAATCTAAGTTAGTCAGCCAAGCCAGCCAGGCAAGCACTTGCCTTAGCCGATTTCTTGATTGGCTTGGCAAGTGCGTTTTCGTGGCAAAGAGTAAGTAATTTAATTTAATTTACTTAAATTTTTTAAGATAAGAAAATCGCGAAGAATATAATATTATTCGCGAGATAATTACTTTAGATTATATAATACTCTAAGTAATCGATATATTATATTTCTTATCTTATATCTTATTTAATATTTAATATAGATAAACTTCTTTAATAGAGCGTTTTGAAACGTAATAATAATCTCTATCTACTAATAATCTAGATTATAATACGCTATAATTATAAATAAGATTTTGAATAATATAGACTTAACGATTAAAGCGAATATTTAATCGTAGTTAATCTTATAGATTTACTCGAATTCTTATATTATCTAGAGAGCTTTATAAAAAATAAATTTATTTAACTTCTTCTTAATTTTATGGATATATTTATTAATTAATATTAATATATTCTTTAATTTAGAGAGTAATTTCCAGATATCTATAATAATAAATAACTATATCTATCGATTTATCGCTTTCTTTTACTATCTAATATATAAGTTTACTTATAACTTACTTATAAATTAATAATTCGTAATCGCCTATTTTCTTAGTTACTTAATAGCTTCTTATTTTAATTATCTTTTAAATTATAGCTACGAGATTAAAATTAAACTCGAAATTATAATAATTTAAATCTTTATAACTTAAAGTAACTAATCTATAGTATAGATGCTTAGCTTCTAAAGTCTTATTATATTTAATATAAATAATAGCCCTCTAAATCTATATCTTGATATCGCTTTACTTCTCATTTAGAGAAATCTTTTAAGAAGACTTAATATTTCGCTTAGATCGCGAAGTGTACGTTCTATCGATACTTAAATCTAGATATATTTCTAGACTAGATAAAAGTATCTCTTAAATATCTTCTTTATCGAATATTTCTATATTTTTTATATTCCCTATACTCGATTTTTGTTATTAGAATATTTCAAATATAATCGATATTTAGAATACTAAAGTAAGTGTTATTCGTATATAGATACTTAGTCTAACTCTCCCTAGCATTAAATACGTCTAATACGTTATCGCCGATAGCCTCGACTATTCAATAGTCGATATCTAATACAACGAAGATTTTTATTCGTAATTTATTAAAATCTATATATAACGCTCGCTCGTCTCTATAAGTAACTTAATTCTATATTCGAAAGACGTTAATTTCTTTATAGCTAATTAAGTAACACTTCTTACTACGCTTATCGAGCTTTTTTGTCACGATATTCTATATCGCAAAGGCATTTTAAAAAGATCGGGGAAGCTAGGCCAAATGTATATTAGTTTCCCAGCAGATTTCTCCGCTCTGCGGCCCTTAGAATTCGACAGACTTTTCAATGAATCAATCCCAAGACCTTTCCCATAACAACATGATAGCAACGCTTAATTTCGATGCCAACTAACAGTCGAATCGATTCAGAAGGTGTCCTTCATCATTATACCCCACTTATCGTCACCGAATCCATCAAATGGGTGAGCTATTAGATTAGCAAGATCTCATTAGCTTTTCTCTGCTCTTTGCCTATCAAAAGTTCCCCTATTTTGCTTCTTTTGCCAGTCAGCCTCACAAATTAACGCTGGCTACTTCAGTAGATAGATAAGTACTCAGCCTCGCATTTGACATTCAAGAGTTTATTGTTATTGGCCACAAATACGCTAATCTGATATCTAACGATATCAAGGAGATTTGTGAGTATCTCACGTTTAACACTCTTAGGCCTATTAGACTAATTAATTCTATTGCTAATTCATTAAGAAGAATTACTTATTTCTTAATTCAAGATCGTTAACTATCTAACTAAGTCGTTAATAAACCTACTTTTCATAAATTTATCCGACGTTTTAAGCAAGTCACTTAGCCTCTTAGAAACTTACTCTTTAATTCTTTTTCTACTAAAAATACACCTAACTCGTTATCAACTAATAATAATTCTAATACTAATTCTACTGATACTAATAATTCGCCTTCTATATTATTATCACCAATAATTCGTAAGGATTCTACTACTATAGAAACTATTAATTTAAGTGATTCAAATACTTCTCGTAAACAGTCAAGTCAAACTACACCTAAAATAACTATTAATTTCACAGCTCAATAGCTCCAAGATATAATTAACAACACTATTAACTTCGTCGTTACAAATGCTATTAATAACTTATATTTATCGATTAGATCTAGGAGAGAATAAGACTCGCTAGAAGAGTTAAGAGAACTCGAATCGATTATAGTAAGAGCATCGAGTTCTAATAGTAAATAAAATATTATAGAATTAGATTATTTCGATTTTTTTTATATAAATCTTACGAAGAGAGTGAGATTATAATTATAGAAAAGAATATATGTTATCGTAATATAATTCTATTTATTAAAAGAATTTATAATTTAGCAGCTATAAAAGAAGAAGCTATAGTTCGTATTAATATAAATACTTATTTTTGTGATTTTATACTTACTTAATATATTTTAGAGCTATTAAATCTAAAGCGAAGAGATCTTCGTATAAAAGATAATAAAGTAAAAGAATAATATAGAGCTCTCTTTATAAGATTCAAGGAATTATTAAATATAATATTCGTAAATCTAATTATAGAGAAGTACACGTTAATAGATACTTATTCTCGATAAGAGTCTACTAGCTATATATAAGTAATCGTTAGACACGTAAAATTAGCTAATATTAACGATATTTAGAATTAGTTGATATTTATCTATTAGGAAATTATATCTAAATTACGTATTTTATTAATTTATCAAATTCAGCTATTATTATTATAAGCTTTATTCAAATACTTAATATAAAGAAGATAGCTTAATTTAAGCTATATACTCGTCAATAGCAATATTAAGCTTTTACTTAAAAATCTTAAAATTAGTATTAAAATCAGCAGAATTAATAGCGTGAGAATATCTATCGAAATGCACTAAGAAATATATTTTAGTAAGGTCTTTCTTTAGCTTTCAATTTAATTCGTCAAGATCAATAGAATTAATTTAATTCTTCTCAGTCATTTGAATAGCAGCAGCAATAGTACGAGCAATCGTATCGCCAGTAGCCATTATTTCGATCTTCATTTCGGCCTTCTAACTCCTTTAATTAAAATACTTACCGCTCTTAGTAGTACGGCTATTAATTAAATCCTCGCTACGATTCACGATTATAGCAAAACACGTTAGATTTGACGAATCGACCTCAAACGAATTAATTCGGTCAAGCAGATCGAAAATTCGAAAGCTTAAATAATATCGGAAATCGTTAACAATTTTAGTAGAATTTTAGATCTAAGACTGTTATTTATTAAGTAGAAGCGACTAAAAATAAGCAAGAAAATTCTAGCCAAGCGAAAGAAAATACGCTTAAATAGAATATTAAAATTAATAACTATTAGAAGCAATTAGATCATGATTTTAATGAGTTGAATAATTAATATTATAATAATTCTTTTACTAAATTTGTGGGCATTTAAACGTACTATAGAAATTGTAATTTAACTTTCTCTTTTAAGTCGAAATTATATAAGCATTTACGAGTCGAATACTATTCTAAATTACTTTCTACGTTTAAATCGCCAATAAATATATAAGCGAATATCGAGACTTTTATTATGAAAATTATTTAATTAGACTTTAAGAATAGAGCTAGATTAGATATTTAATTTTAGCTTTCGTAACTAGAATTACGCTTATATTTTACTACGATTTATATTAAATATAGCTAAGAATAAAAAAGAATATACTAATTCAGGGACTAATGTAACATTAGTCGATAATCAATAACTTTTATCTCTTCTATATAATATAGAAATTAAAAAAATATTATCTTATCTACGTGTTAAAGAACTTAATTCTATAATATATAATATCGATAAATATATGCTTATTTTAATATATCTCTCAAATCTCAAAAAGAATAATAATAAGATCCTTACTTATATTGTGAGAGAAATTCATTTAATTAATAATTTGAAGATAAATCTATTAATAAGAAATAATATTATAGAATCGAAGAAAATTTTGCTTAATATAAGTAAAAACGAGATATATATTAATAATTATAATATTATTATTAAAATTATAACTTATAATATCGATTAATATATAAAACGATTAATTCGATCATAAAAGACACTTATTATTATATCGAGAGCTTAATAAATTCTATCTATTATTACGCCTAAGAATTTATCTAATAAGAACTTTATTTTCGAACCTATAAAGTAGCATAATCTAATTATATATATATATATATAATTAATATTAATATTGCTAATATGATAGTCAAAAATAAGACTAATTATACTATGCAAGTTCTCAAGAAATTACACCTAGAAACGCTGCGAGAAATCGATTACGAAAACGTCTTCTTTATTAATGCAGAAATGGCTAAGCTCGAAAAGTACTCGAAATTATCAAATTGAGTCAAAAAAGTAGTCACTTTTGCGACTATTACGTCAATAAGTCTAGCTAATAGCTTTACGTCTCTAATTAATTATACTAAAAGTAAAATTCTTATTAATTCTAAGAGCATAGAATTAAAGCTTTCTAACGATATAATAGTCTATAGAAATAAGCTAAAAAAGTAGCAATTAACTAACTTAATAAGTTTCCGTCTCTATAAAAGAATAGAGATTTTATTAAAGTGTTATAGAATAAATAAATAAAGCTTTCTCTTCGAGATAATTAATAGTTAAGATTATCTAATAATAAGAGAGCGAAAGTCTATTCCCTTAATTTAATAAACAAAATAATAATTAATAAAATATTCGATATACTTTAATAGTAAGGCCGCTTAAAGTATATAAAGTAATTAACTTCTTTTAGCTATCTCGTCTTTATTATTTAAAAAACTCTATCTAATAATAAGAGAAAAAGTAGAATTATAATTAATATTCGAGATCTAAACGATCTTATTATATTAGACGTTTATCTCGTATCTCTTTAATTAGATATTATCTTAAAATTACTTAATTATATTTATCTAGTAATACTAAATATATTATTATTCTTCTATTAATAACTTATATATCTCAACTTTCGATATATACTTATAATAGTTACTTATCGCGAATAAGAAATATTTAACGTTTCAATTATAAGTTATATAAACTTAATTATCTACGTATAAACAAGAATTAATTATATTTTAAGAGCTCTCAAAGACTTCGTATAAATCTATATTAATAATATTATTATTAAATTTAATAGCTTTTCTAAGCACCTCTATCACTTAAAAAAACTTTTTTAACTTCTAATTTAACATAATATTTCGATCGTTTCTAAAAAGATTTTTCTAAAATATTTAAATATTAATCTAATTAATCGATATATTAATTCTTTAAAAATAACTATTATAAATAATAAACTCAAAGTAATTATTAAGCTAAATTATCTCGTAACTCTTAAAGATTTAGAGCATTATCTTAATCTAATAAATTATCTTCGTAGCTTAATTTATTATTATATATAGCTTATAGCACCTTTATAAAGCCTTAAGATAAGACTTTTAAAAGAAGCTTCGTCAAAAGATAATTCTCGCCGTGCGTATTCTTTACGCTTTAAATTATCTTTATTAAATAAGACGAAGAAGACTAATTTTAATAGTCTATAAATAGCATTATCTTAATCTTTTATACTTTTTTATTATAATCTCAATAAATTAATTTAAATAAATTTAAATTATTTAAAAGAGTTTAATTTCGAAGTATAAGTCTTTTATATTAACGAAGAATTTAATTTTAACTCGAATAAATAATCTCTTCGCACTATAATTTAAATAATTATATTTCTATCTCGAGAATTAACTTAAGCTAAACGCAATTACTAATTAATAGAACTCGAGATAGTAGACTTTATTTGAGTGCTCAAGAAAATAAGATATCTAATAGACTCTTCGAAGCATATTACTATTATTTAGATAAATTATTCTATTATTCTAGACATTATAAGATAATTATCGATTATCTTAATAAATTCTACTATAAGAATAAATATTCGTCTTATTAGAGCTTCTTAATTTTTTAGGTAATTTCGTCTTAATATTTAATATAAGTCTAGAAAAGAATATATTATTCTTGATATACTTTTAAGACTTATAAGCGCTAATAATATATTTCTTTCTAATAAATACGATAAGTTAGATACTCTTTTTATTATTACACTTATAAAGATAAATTCTACGTTTCTTAAAGACCTCGAAGAGAGCTATAAGATAGACTTATTTTATATTAGAATCTCTATCTTAATAGCTAAGAATAAGAATATTAACGAGGACGTTATAATTAATCTTTCTTTCGTTCGTAATAAATATATAGAAAATACTATATAGAAATATTAAAATCTTTTCTTTCATATTAGCAAGCTTATATATATATAATATCTTTATATACCTTAAAGCATAATTAAAACCGTTCTTAAAATAGCTTATAAAGATAATTATTTGAGATTTAAGAAGTCTTATAAGAAGATTTTGAATATCTAATATATATATAAATTAACTAAATATCTTCGACAGTACATTAGATTCTATCCTCAATATCTTATTCTTCAAATATATTAGCATCGCCCTTATAACTCTCTATAGTCAATCGAGTCTCCGTTAATATCGTTTTATACACTTACTCTAGATTTTATTTTAACACTCTCAAAATTAAGTAAATAAAGAGTTCAATATTATTCTTTCTATAATAGACAAGTTTACAAAGAAGGTAACTTTCGTGTCTGAGAAGAAGAACTATTCTGTTACTTAATGGGCTGCTATATTACTTAATAGACTTGATATTATAAACTAAGAAATCTCAAGGATTTTGCTCACGAATCGTGATACTCTTGTTTGCAAAACCCTGTGCGGGAGCTCGGGCTTGGCGGACCACCCCGCTATTTTTTGCCTGGACGACCACCCAAGAAGAGTAGAAGGTATATTGCGATATATGAGTGTTATAGTAGTTATTCCAGCTTCCTGATTAGGTTAGAATTAAAGCTATTCAACTAGCGGTATAACACAAGCATATAAAGGGGTCCTCCCACCACATTTATAGACTATATCGTCGTCGCTATGAGTTTCCGTAAGTATTCTAATTTGAAGAAGTCTTTAGCGAGAAAGAGACGTGTAAACATTATGCTAAACGACCTTAATAAGACTTCTTCGTCGTCTTAAGCTCCGACTTTAAGACTATAAATATCTATTATACTTATCTTAAAGACACTTAGCTTAAAATTTATTATAATATCTCGTAAGATAACGATATTATTATTAAGACTTAATAAATCGAAGTCGCCTAAGCGATAGCGTTTTAAGTTAATAATTAACTTTATTCTTAAGCTAATAAAGTCGAGTTAATCGCTATTAAGTTAGCTATATAAGTCTTTAGATAGTATATTTTTATCGAAGTTCTTTGCTAATAAACGACGTTTTATTAATTTAGAGATAATCTTTAATTTAAATACTCGATAGCGAGAGTCTATCGCTCATAAGGCGATTAAAAAGTTTATACTTTTAGCGATCTTAATAGTCTAATTTTACTACTAGATTATAAGTATTAAAAGAAATCTCGTTTAATACTTAAATAGACTTCGAAAATAACTCGTAAATAATATTTAATAAGAAGAAGAATAGAGAGAAGAGAAGACGTGAATAAAAGGCTTTTAAGACTTTTAATAATTAGCGATCTTATTAGTAATAAAAGAATAAAAAAATAATTAAATCGAAGACGAAAACGAAGTTATTTAATTCTCTTAAAGATATTATAAATATCGAATCGCTTAATAATAAAGAGATGAAATTTATATTATATAAATTTAATATAAAGTCGTTTTAAAAGGGCGAAAAGATCGTATTTAATATCGAGATTAAGAGATATACGCTTAATAACGATAATCTTTTCTCACTCTATTCGCTATTAAGAGTTTAAGATAATAAGACTTATAATTATACTATATCTCTTAATTATATCGCATATTATCGAGTCTCACTTATTGCGACTAAATAGAAGCATTTTAATATCTTAAAGACTAAGCTTAACGAATATAAATAGATCTTAAATACGATCCTCGCGAAATTATTAGATTGAAAATATAAGAAAGAACTTCAACTTAATCTAATATATCGTTACGCTCGCAGCAAGTTTAACGTTATCGAAAAAAAGTCTATTACTATTAAAATAATATCTATAATAATCACTTATAGCGATAGAACCTAGGATAATAGATCTATAAGTCTTATTGAGATTTCAATAAGCTTAAATCTTATTAAATAATTACTTAGCGCCTAGACTACGAAGAATAAAATTAATTCTATTATTACTATTAGACGTGATATTCGAGCTCGCTAAAAGTATACTTAGAAGAAATATAATAATTAAAACTATTCTAAATTAGTCTACTACTTCAAAGACTCGCGAAAATATTATTTTTTTACGTCTTAAGATCTAATTAGCTAATTAATAGCTATTTTAAAGAATCGAATCGATAGATTTATTGCTAAGTAATTATCTATAAGTCTAATTATCGTTTAAAAGCGTAAGTTAAAAAATAAATTAAAGAATAAGACGCGAAAGAAGAAGAATAAGAGAGAGGATAATATTTAATAAATACGTAATGGCTTTCTATCTACTATTATTACTTCTACTATTATAATTATTTAGCTTTCTCTATAATTAACGTATTCTACGAACGCTCTTATAGAAGTTCGATTCTCTTATCTTGAAGCTAAGCTCGTTTTACGTGATTATTACGACTCTTAGCGCTTAGTTAGCCGTATTTATAATTATAACGCGATCTTAGTCTTAGAGCAAAGAGTTAATAATTTAATATATATTAATCTAGAAGACTATATTAAAGATATAAAGCTAAAGATTATATTATATAATTAAAGGGTCCTAGAGAATACAAAGAAGAAGCTATTAAATAAATATTATAAGTCTTATTATATTTAGAAGTGGAAAGATAATAATTTCGAGTATAAATAAGAGAAGTTAGAGATTAAATCTAATATTAAGCGCGAATTAATTGATAATATAGAATTTTCTTAGATATAGAAAGAAGTTAGCTCGCGCCTTAATATATATTCGTTCTTTCACGATCTCTATATCTCGATTATTAAGATTTATTTTAAATTCTATTAAAAATAAGAATTACGATTATCGATAGCAAAAGAAGAAAATATTTAAAGATGAATTAAATTTAGATAAGATTATATATAAAGACGATAAAGACTTTATATAGCTATCTTATAGCGGAATTTCTATAAAGTAATAAAGTTATTCTTTTAAGATCTTAGTAGCGTTTATCTCGTCTTAACTTTTATAATATATTCTACTTCTTCTAAAGAGATTATTCGTATTATAACTTCTCTTCTACGCGTAAATAGCGAGATCTATAAAGTTATTATATCTTTCTTCGTTAAAGTATAATATAATTAAATCTTAATATCTCTTAATTTACGTCTTTAAAATTAAAAATAAGATCTCGATAAGATTTAAATTAGATAAATATAAAGATAGATACTTTAGTAAAACTTCTATATCGTAATATATGCGAATAAGCTCAGCACTATAATAAATCGACGCGTTATCGCATATAATAACTAAAAGAGACTTACTTCTACTATAATTATCGCAGTAGAGAAGAACGTAATCGCGTATAAAGTCGATAAATATCTCTTAAGTCACAAATTCTTAAAGGATAATCTATAAGAGATAGTCTTATATAGTAAACGTAGATAGTAGACTTTATCTCTTTGATCGCTTAAATTCTTTACTAACTCACGATCTTATACTTAGAGAAGTCTATTTATATTTTCTATCGTTTATAGACGTTAATATCTAATTAATAGAATCAACGAGCTATTTATTAGTTCGCTTATAAGTCGTCGACTTATCTAGAAAGATTAACTAATTAGATCGTTAATTAATTAGCGTAATAAATTAGCTTTCTCGTAGAAAGACGTTGCGCTAGCTAATAGTTCTCCTTATTTATTTACAAGATTAATTAAGGCGATATAAAATTCTTTAAACGATACTCTTATCGACAACGAGATCGAGTTCGTCGAATAATTAATAAATTAACTCGTTTAGATATAATATAAATCGCTACTCGAGATACGCGAGCAGTTGTAATTTAATATACTAACTTATAACTCTAGAACGTTCGTCTATGCTATTATTCGAAATAAAGACGATATTATATTAAATTCAAAGAGCTCTTAGCTTCTATAAAGCTCGTATATTAACATTATACAAGTCAGCTAGAATAACGTTATTACTATAGCCCTATTCGAATTTATTCTAAATAAGGGCCCGAATAAGCGCTAAGATAGGCGACGATATAATAACGATAGCGAGATAGACGATATAAATAACTTAGAAGGCTACGAAATAGCTACACCAACTCTGAGTGGCAAATGAACTATACACGACCTTAAATTTGAACGATTCTACACCTATATATCGCAATATACCTCCTACTCTTCTTGGGTGGTCGTCCAGGCAAAAAATAGCGAGGTGGTCCGCCAAGCCCGAGCTCCCGCACAGGGTTTTGCAAACAAGAGTAGAAAGTTCCTTTCTGAGCTTTGATCGAAGCTCTTTAAGAAGCTCGAAGTGAACTTGCTTTATTCGACTATTTATTATTCTCAGACGAATAAAAGCAGCGAGAGAATTAATTAAACAGCGGAAATAGCACTACGATTCTATTTATACATTATGTAGAATCTCGCTCTCTAGCCGTTAGTTCTCCCGCGAATATAAGCTCTACTCAATAACTCGATCTCAATTACGATTAATAAAACTCTCAACGAACTAACTTACGGATTTCAATTTAATAGGCCACTTGATCTACTTAGAGAAGTCACTGCATCTCTATTACAGTCTATCGTCGCTCGCATTCAGATAGCTAATATCATCTTATTTGCTTAGATAAATTAAAAATATCACTATAATAGAAAGCATCAATTAATATTTCTTAAGTAGGGCGATTAAGCTTATTTACGACTACATAAAGATTATTTTATTTCTATCACTGCTATTATTATCATCAAGCTATCTTAATGGTATATTAATTTATTTAAAATACTATAGAAAGTTGACAAATAGGCCTACAAATTAGCTATTTCAGGGTATTGAAATATATATTCGATTTTTAGCATTACTTAATTAAAGTCTATTTCTACTTCTAGCTCTAACTTATATAATCGTTCTATCTCTAATTAATTAAATAATATATATATAAAAGAGAATACTAATAAGTATAAGTCTTGGGAAATAGAGCAAATTCTTAATAAGCGAGTTATCCAAAAAGATAGAGATTTTATTTACGAGTCGGAAAGGTGTGGTATATTTAATGGTATGGGATCAGTTTTTCGAATACTATATCGAAAGATATAAGATATCCTATATTTTCATTGGGTTTTTAATAAATATATTACATAATATTTTTTTATATTCTAAAAATACGTAAAAAGCTTAAGCGAACGCT
>JANQBS010000482.1:0-19167 GCA_033085395.1 Xanthoparmelia taractica | reverse complement strand
TATCCCATACCTTTCGGTATGGTATTCGAAAAACTGGTCCCATACCATCAAATATACCACACCTTTCCGACCCGTAGATTTATTTAATTAATAATTTAAAGGTAAATCTATAAATAAAAAATAATATTATAAGATTAAAGAAAATTATACTTAATATAAGTGAAAACGAGACTCGTATTAATAGTTATAATATTATTATTAAAATTATAATTTATAACGTCGATTAATATATAAAACGATTAATTCGAGTATAAAAGACACTTACTATTGCATTAAGAGCTTAATAAATTCTATCTATTATTACGCCTAAGAATCTATCTAATAGAGACTTTATTTTCGAATCTATAAAGTAGTATAATTTAATTATATATATTTATATAATTAATATTAATATTATCAATGTAATAGTTAAAAATAAGATTAATTATACTATGTAAATTTCTAAGAAATTGCACTTAAAAAAATTAGAAAAAGTCGATTACGAAAACGTCTTTTTTATTAATATAGAGATACCTTTAGCTGAGCTCGAGAAGCACTCGACGAATTGAGTCAAAAAAGTAGTTACTTTTACGACTATTACGTTAATAAATCTAGCTAATAATTTTGCTTCTCCAGTTAATTATATTAGAAGTAAAATTCTTAACAAAATCTTAAGCGATTTTGTTAACTCTAAGAGCATAGAGTTAAAGTTTTTTAACGATATAATTATTTATAAGAATAAGCTTGGAAAGTAGTAATTAATTAACTTAGTTAATAAGTTTTTGTCTCTATAAAAAAATAAAGATTTTATTAAAATATTATAAAATAAATAAATAAAGCTTTCTCTTCGAGATAATTAATAGTTAAGACTATCTAATAAAAGAGCGAAAATCTATTTTTTTAATTTAATAGATAAGATAGTAATTAATAAAACGTTTAATACTCTTTAATAGCAAGATCGTTTAAAGTATATAAAGTAATTAACTTCATTTAGTTATTTTATCTTCGTTATTTAAAAACTCTATCTAATAATAAAAAAAAAGATAGAATTATAATTAATATTCGAGATCTAAATAATCTTATTATATTAAACGTTTATCTCGTATCTCTTTAATTAAATATTATCTTAAAATTACTTAATTATACGTATTTAATAGTGCTAAATACGATATTATTCTTCTATTAATAACTTATATATCTTAACTTTTAATATGTATTTATAGTAATCACGCACCGAGAATAGAAAATATTTAATGTTTTAATTATGAAATATATAATTTTAATTGTCTACGTATAGCGAAGAATTAATTATATTTTAAAAGCTCTTAAAGACTTTATATAGATCTATATTATAATATTATTATTATTGAATTTAATAGCTTCTCTAAGTATCTCTATCACTTAAGAAGACTTTTTTAACTTCTAACTAAATATAATATTTTAATCGTCTCTAAAAAGATCTTTCTAAGATATTTAAATATTAATTTATTTAATCGATATATTAATTCTTTAAGAATAACTATTATAGATAATAAACTTATAGCGATTATTAAGTTAAATTACTTCGTAACTCTTAAAGATTTAAAGTATTATCTTAATCTATTGATTATCTTCGTAGCTTAATTTATTATTATATATAGTTTATAATATCTTTATAGAATCTTAAGATAAGACTTTTAAAAGAAGCTTCGTTAAAAGATAATTCTCGTTATACTTATTCTTCTCGCTTTAAATGACTCTTATCGACTAAGATAAAGAAAACTAATTTTAATAATTTATAAGTAATATTATCTTAATTTTCTATACTTAAATATCACGATCTTAATAAATTAATTTAAATATCTTAAAAGAATTCGATTTTAAAGTATAAGTTTTTTATATTAAGATCGAAGAATTTAATTCTAACTTAAGTTTAAAATAATCTTTACATATTATAATTTAAATAATTATACTTTTTTTTTAAGATCTAACTTAGACTAAGAAGAATTATTAATCGATAGAGTTAGAAATAATAGACTTCGTCTAAGTGCTTAAGAAAATAAGGTATCTAATAGACTCTTCGTAGTATATTACTATTATTTAAATAAATTATTCTATTATTTTGAATATTATGAAATAATTATTTATTACTTTAACGAATTCTATTATAAGAATAAAAGTTCGTCTTATTAAAACTTTTTAATTACTTAGATAATTTCGTCTTAATTTTCGATATAAGCTCGGGAAAGAGTATATCGTTCTCGATGCAATTTTAAGACTTATAAGTATTAATAATATATCTCTTTTTAATAAGTATAATAAATTAAATATTCTCTTTACTACTATATTTATAAAAATAAGTTCTACGTTTCTTAAAGGCCTCGAAGATAATTATAAGATAGACTTATTTTATATTAGAATCTCTACTTTAATAATTAAGAATAAGAATATTAACGAGAACGTTATTAACCTTTCTTTTGATTGTGATAAATATATAAAAGATATTATATAGAAATATTAAAATATTTTTTTATATTAATAAGCTTATTAACGTATAGCGTTTTTATATATCTTAAATTATAATTAAAATCATTTTTAAAATAACTTATAAAAATAATTATATAAGATTTAAGAAGTCTTATAAAAAGATATTAAATATTTAATATATATATAAATTAATTAAATATCTTCGATAATATATTAGATTTTACTCTTAATATCTTATTGTTTAAATATATCGATATTATTCTTATAACTCTCTATAGCTAATCGAGTCTTCGCTAATATTATTTTATATACTTATTTTAAAGTTTATTTTAAAGTTTATTTTAATATTTCTAAAATTAATAAATAAAAAATTCGATATTATTCTTTCTATAATAGATAAGTTTATAAAACAGATAACTTTCGTATCTAATAAAAAGAATTACTCTATTACTTAATAGACTTAATATTATAAATTAAGGAATTTTAAGGGTTTTACTTACAAATCGTAATAGAAAGTTTATTTTTAAGCTTTAATCGAAGCTCTTTAAGAAGCTCGAAGTAAACTTACTTTATTTAATTATTTATTATTCTAAAATAAATAAAAGTAGCGAGAGAACTAATTAACTAGCGGAGATAGTATTACGATTCTATATATATATTATATATAATCTCGCTCTTTAATTATTAATTCTTTCGCGAATATAAGCTCTATTTAATAACTCGATCTTAATTACGATTAATACTAAAACTTTTAACGAATTAACTTACGAATTTTAACTTAATACATTACTTAATCTACTTAGAGAAGTTACTATATTTCTATTATAATCTATTATTACTTATATTTAAGTAATTAATATTATTTTATTTACCTAGATAAATTAAAAATATTATTATAATAGAAAATATTCATTAATATTCCTTAAGTAGAGCGATTAAGCTTATTTACGACTACATAAAGACTATTTTATTTCTATTACTACTATTATTAAACTATCTTAGTAGTATATTAATCTATTCGAAATACTATAGAAAATTAGTAAATAGATCTATAAATTAGCTATCTTAGGGCATTAAAATATATATTTAATCTTTAGCATTATTTAATTAGAGTCTATTTCTATTTCTAACTTTAATTTATATAGTCGTTCTATCTTTAATTAATTAAATAGTATATATATAAAAGAAGATATTAATAAGTATAAGTTTTGAGAAGTAGAGCGAATTCTTAATAAGCGAGTTATTTAAAAAGATAGAGATCTTGTCATCTAGTATCTTATTAGATAATTAAGATACGGGCCTAAATATAATTAATAATATAACGTTAAAGATCTTATTAACTTTAATAACTTAGTATAATAATATAAAAATATAATCGCTATCGGTAATATCGTTGAAATTACGATATTTTATAAGTCTAAAAAATATAATTACTTAACTTAATAAAGAAATTAAGAAGTCGAATATCTTAGCATTAATATTAATAGTATTTAAAAACTATATTTAATATTATAGTAAATATTATATTATTATAATACTTATATTATATTTATTATCTTATCGCTATATTTAAACAACTTAACGAGTATTATTAATCGAGAATTATTTCTCTTTACTCGATAGCGTTTATGTGATTATTAAAGAGAGATATTAATCAATAATTATAATATAATATTCTAATTACTTCTACACTATATACTTTTAGTCGTTAATATAATCTTATTATTATTAGTTTTCTAGTAATTTATCGCTAATATTAGTATTAATAAATTAAGAATTTAATTAAGATTATAAGTTATTAAAAGTTAATTTTGAATATATAGCTAAGCAAGCGAGGTCGCTTATTTTTCTTGTTATTGTGAAATATTATTAGGGTTTTTCTATATGCTGAAGGTATTTCGGGAAGATCGAGGAAGGATCGGGAAGGCTAGGCTAAATATATATTAGTTTCCCAGCAGATCTCCGTCACTGCATTAAAGAGAATTAAGAAATTTAATTAGATAGTCTTATTTATATAATATTTTTATTATTAAAAATAAAGATATATATATAGAAAATATAGAAATAGAGTTAGCTACGCGAAGTATAGATAGATATATAATACTTAAAATTATAAGAAGATAGTTCTAAAGGCGTCGAAAATATATATAATTTATAAGAGAGTCGAATATATACTATATAAGAGAATATACTTAATAAAGACTAAGAAGATCTAACGAGCGAAATTAAGAATCGCTAATAAGACTTCACTTTATAGAGTCGCTAGAAATACGCGTTCGCTTATTATTATAGACGAAGCGAGATCTATCTTAATTACGTTTAAAAAGAAAAGAAATATATTAATTAATATTATTAATATTTTAAATAATGAAGAAAAGAAGTTTAACTTAGACTTAAACGCGATCTTAAATTAATATCTCAGTGTTAAATCGAATTAAAACGTAAGTCTATAAAAGATAATAAGATAATCTATTAACGCTATTAGATTAATAAGATAAGAATCGAATTAATAGACTCTTAGTCTTTTATCTAGAATAATAAATATTAGCGAGAATTTCAAAGAAATTATAGAGATAATCTTAAATTCTATTTAGATTTCCTAAATTTAATTATAATTAGCAAATATTAAGATAGAAAATAAGTTATAATAGATATAACGATATTCTAGATTTTATAGTATAATATAAGATACGAGATAAAAATAATAATGATTCTATTAGGAGATTAAATAGTATAAAATATTAATATACTAGCTATTTAAAAGTCGAGTTATAATTTATATAATAGATTCTTCTTTACTCTTAGCTTAAGCTCTTTCTATCTTATATATAGAATTTAAAAAAATATAAAAACTTGCTTTTATATTAATAAGAGACTCGACTCGAATAAATTAAAAATAAGTTACTAATTAAAAAATATTATTTTATTTTTAGTTTAAAAAGATAAGAAAAATATTAGAAATAAGCTCTATATATATTTATAGTATATATAATATTAATTCGTTATTAATAATAGAGTAAAATTCTTTTAATCTCGCTTTAATAATAAAGACGCTTAATTATTATAATAGCAAAGGGTGTATAGTTAGTTGGGTGTTCGAGTCTCTTTTATTCTAAGTTGGAAAAATCTATCTAAGTTAGCCAGCCAAGCACTTGCCTTAGTCGATTTCTTAATTGGCTTGGCAAGTGCGTCTTCGTGATAGTATTCACCGAAATAGAAGAAAAAGCGAGCGATCTCGCTTACAATTATATATATATTAAAGTATATAAAAAAATCTTATTAATTAAGTAAATTCGTTAATAGTAATATACTAAAATTAACGAGAAGTTAATAATAGTAAGATCTTTTCGACGGCTAAATTATATAGTTAAAATATTAATTAGTATATAAATATCGAGTAATAAATTAATATTATAACTATAATATAATTAATTCTTTATGTTATAAAGATACCACACCTTTCCGACCCGTAGATATGATTCGAGAATATATAGGGTTTCTTCTACTTCTTTCTCGGGGAATGTCTTTTCTTCTTAGAATCGTTCTTCTTAAAATCGGAGTGATAATAATAAAGATATTTCTAATTAGTATTAATCTCGTGTATAATAGCAATTCCCTTAGCAATTTCGGCCTTAAAGTGTAGGTTCTAATAATGAATATTAGCGGCCTTATTTATAGTAGTCTTTTCGTTAAATTGACAATGAAATATAGATAATTAACTTAGTTATTTTCTCGTTAATTTAATAAGTAAAATGCTTATTCAAATTTATAGCAAAAAGCTTATTAGCAAAACCCTCAGCAAGTGCCTCGTTAGTCTCTGTAAATCGTCGCTTTAAACGAATTAAATTCGATCTCGAATCGATCTTTATTTGATAGTTAGCAATCGCAATTTCCTTTAAGATTAATATTAACTTAAGGTTTTCAGCAAAATTAAAGCAATTAAAGACCTTAATTTAATGCTATAAATCGTTTAAAAGTAGCTACTTATTAGACCTCTACTACTAACGAAAATACTAAACATAATAAGTAAGCTCAAAGTTCGGATTATCAGAAAGAAAATATTAATATTAAATACTCTTACTTTATAGGCGTTGATTAGTATAAGAATAAGATATATTATATTAAATCTAATAAGCTTTCTATATAATCAAATAATAATTAGTTTGCTAACTTTATAAGAATCGAAATTTACTATCGAAACTATCAGGAATCCTTCTTATTTAAGATCAAATTGTATAAGCATTTACGTATCAGTTCTGAGAAGCACGTTTATATCAACGAAGCAGCGCTTACAAAGTCTTTTAACTCTAATAAGCAACTTATAAAGTCTTTCGTTAATAAGTAATTAAAGATTATTAAATTCACTGCTTTTAATTAAGATTTAAGAAATAATTTTACTTTTCGAAGTTAAACTTATGTTATAATTAAGATTAAACTCGATTCTATTAATTAAGAGAATAAATTTTATACTAATATCGAATATAATATAAGTTTAATAGATAGATTATAATATTTTTAGTAGTGTCTAAATAGAGTTATCTTTAAGATAGCAATATCTTTGCGAGTGCGTGAGGTTAATGCTTCTAAGCATAAGGCTTCGGAGTATATTACGTAGAATATCTATCTTTTTAAAATTAATAATTAAGGGCGAAGAGTGCTTACGTGTCTACGTAGAAAATTATATATTATCGATAACTTACGTGTTAAAATACTTATTAAGAATAATATTTTTAAATTTGAAGAGATTATTATTAATGTAGTTAATAAGAAAGTAAGGATTAATAGTTATAATATTACGATTAATATTATTGCTCGACCTCGAAGCGAGTTTATTCGAAGAAAGATCTATATCAAATTATCTATTTTTGTGTTCTTACATAGCGAAATAATTCTATTAATTAAGGAAATTAATTTATCTAACGATCGTAATTTCTTATTTGAGTTAGTAATATAGATGAATTTAATAATATTCGCTTATTTAATTAATTATATAATAACTAAGATTCTAATTCGAAATAAATTTAATATATTTATTTAAATTTCAAAGAAATTAAGGCTTAAAAATATTCTCGAAATAAATTACGAAAATTATTTTCAAATTAATATCGAATCTAAATTCGCCTTAACGAAAATAGTTATAAATTTAATAAACTTAAGCTTAAATTAATTAACTTTGTTGCTAGCTAAAGAAACTAAGCTATTAAATAAAGTTATGATTTTCGAAGATATATAGGCTAGAATCGCATTAGTCGACCTAGTTAATGAATTTTTATAGATTTAATAAGATATCGACTTTATTAAAGTATTAGAAGAGAAATAAATAAAGCTCTTATTAAGAGATAACTAATAAATTAAAATTAATAAAAAAGTTAAAATCTATCTCTTAGGCGCACGAGATCGAGAGATAATTAATAAAGTCTTTAATAAGCTATACGAACAGAGAAGACTTAAATAAATTAAAGATTCTATACTCTTCTTCTATTTAATATTCATTATATAAAAAACGCTACTTAATAGCACTATTAAGAAAAGGCCGATAATTAATATTCGAGATTTAAATAATTTATTACATCGAGATATATATTTAGTGCCTCTTTAATAGAATATAATTAAAATATTAACTAATTGTAATTTCATTTTAATAATTAATGCTATTTCGTTTTTCTATTAATAGCGAGTATATTCAAATTATCGCTATATATAGACGATTATAAGACATAGAGATTAGAAAACCTTTAATGTTTTAATAATAAATTATATAAATTCGATTATCTATATTTAACGCCAAATTAATAAGATCTTATAATATATTCTCAACGTAAAGATTTACGTTAATAATATAATAACTAGTATTACGATATTTTAATAATATTATAAGATCTTCGTTAATTATTTAAGCTTTTCGTTAGATTTAATATTACTATTTCTTCTATAAAAGTCTTTTTAAGATATTCGAACGTTAATTTATTAAATAAAAAAGTTAATTCTTTCGACTTAATTTCTTTAGAAGATAAGCTTAAAGCTATTTCGAATTTATAGTCTTCTAATATCTTAGAAGAATTCGAATACTACTTAAGATTAACTAGCTATCTGCGTTAATATATTTATTTTTATATATAATTAATATAGCCCTTATAGAAGCTTAAAATACTACTTTTTAAGAAAGTATCGAATTTAGATATTAAAGAAAATAATACTCTTCTAGAATAAAGCTATCTATAACTTCAGAGAAGTAATTAACTTCTTTTTAGCTTCTTTAAGAAGCGCTATCTTAATTAACGATTCTAATATATTTTAATAATATTTAAACTTTATAAATTAATCTAAATATCTTAAAGAAATTTAATTTTAAGACAATAGTCTTTTATATTAAATCGAATATATACAATAACAAAAATAAATAATCTTCTCGTGCATAAACGAAGTTTATTCTTTTTCTATTAAGGCTTTTAACTATAATAGAAAGAAATTATTAATCTACGGAATTGAAAATTGCTAACCTTATTTAATATTTAAAGAAAATAAGATATATAATTAAATCTTTAAAGCATCCTGTGAGAATATAGATCGACCACTTCGCTATTATTAATATCATGAAGCAAAATTCGATTATTTCAATTATATCGATAATGCGGATGAATATTCGTTTAATTTGGGCTGCTTAATTCTTAGGGTAATTTAATCTAGTTATCTCTCATAAATCTAGCAAAGAGCATATTGTGCCTAATGCTCTATTAAGGCTTGTAAGTCTAAATAAGAATAATTCGCTATCTTATTATTATTCGAAGTTAAATACTCTTTTTATTATAAGTCTAATAGAAATAAGTGCTTTATTTCACGAGAAATATATTTAAGACTATTAATAAGATAATTATTAAAAAAGGATTTCTAAATAGTTAGATATTAATTATAGTCTAGCTAGCGAGAACGCTATATCTTTATTCTTCGTGCGGGGAAAACATCGCTTTGCTACTAATGCTAACCCTTATTTTTCGCCTCGACTAGAAGAAAGTTTATAGTAAAGTCTATAGCAAGAATAGCAAACTCTCACTTACGAAATGAAGAAAGATTTTATCCTCTATATTAATAGAACTACTAGTTAATAATAACTTTATATTTGCTCTTTGCTAATAAAAGATATTCTTATTTTAATATATAAAGAAGAATATTTTAACTTTTAGAGATACTACGAAATCGTTATATTATTCTAATATATTTATAAAATCATAAAGCACTTACGAGACTTTATTTGATATTATCTAAAGTGTTTATTTCTATAGTTAAGAAGACACGCACTTTATAATAGTTTGTAGTTAGTCTTATCTTCGCCCGTGCCTTTTTATATTCTAATTATTAACTTTATTTTAATATTATCTCTATTAAATTATAGATTAAATTATATTATATCTATTATCTATAAGTTTATAAAAGTTATTTAATTAATTCTTAATAAATTAATTTAAAAAGTATTTAATTAAGTAAAAGTACTTTTAAATCGGCTTAATCTTATTAATTAAGGAATCTTAAAGATTATTATTAGCGATCGAGATAGGAAATTTCTTTTAAAGCTTTAAGAGTCGCTTTTTAAACTCTTAAAGATATCTCTATTTTATTTAACGATTTATTATTTATAGATTAATAATACGAGCGAACGTATTAATTAAACTGCTGAGATAGCTTTAATATACTTCGTATATACTCTTAATAAATCTTCTTTATAGTCGAAAGTTCTATTATAAATATAAGTCTTCTTAAATAACTTCGCTTCTTCTAAAATTACTTCGAGCGAAGTAATCTATAATTTTACTTTAAATAGATCTTTAAATTTGTTTCGTTTATTAATTAAAATCGATTACGTCTCTACACGAATTATAATTAAAGATATTATCGATTTTACTTAAATAATTAATAAATTCTATTACGATAGAAAGTATTAATTAATGTTTCTTAGAGTGAGAGAATAAGCGCTTCTCCGACTGCATAAAGATTATAAGTTTTTTTCTATCCTCGATATTATTAATAAGCTATTATAATAATATATCGATTCCTTTTAGATAATAAATAGAATAGATAGACTTATGTATAAACTTGCTATTTCTATAGAATAAAGAGTATATTTTATTTTTATAATAGTATAATTGAAGCCTTATCCTGCGCCATAGAATAATTCTTTTTAGCGTTCTCGGCCTTATATATCTCGTTTATTTCTATTAACAACGATAACACTATTAACTTAGAAATCGAATAACTTCTTAACAAATGAATTATCAAGAAGAGACGTGATTTGATTATAGAATATCTAATGAGATGAAAGGAATATAATTCTAAATATAATTAGTGATACAATATCAAGGATCTTGATAATATTTCTAAGTTGGTGAAGGAGTATAAGGAGGAAATAGTTAGAATTCGAGTTATTATATTTATATCTGCACTCGTTTCTATAATCTTATCTTCGCTTTTTTAGTTAAATTTATCCGCTAAGAAAAAGAGAGATCGTTCTAGAAAGTATAATATCGCTACTTTATTAATGCCTTCATAAATCGCATATTATAGCAACATTACATTTACTTATTACACTTATATTTAGATGTTTAACGAGTATTATCGATCGACATATATTTTCCTCTATTTGATAACGTTTATGTGATTGATAAGTTGAAGAGAGATAGCAAGACATAATTGTTATTTTGTGGCATAAAGGATTAATTGTATTATAACTGTTATTGTCTGTTTACTAACTAATATTCTAGTTGATATTCTAACTATAGATTTAGCCGTCGAAAAGATCTTATTATTATCGTCGAAAGATCTCACTGCTACTAACTTTTCGTTAATTTTAGTATACTATTATTAACGAAATTTTAATTGGCGAAGTTTTTCTATATACTTCAACATGTATATAAATAGTAAGCGAGGTCGCTCGCTTTTTCTTCTATTTCGGTGGATGCTATCACAAATGCACTTGTCAAGCCTATCAAGAAATCGGCTAAGGCAAGTGCTTTGCCGGCTGCTTGGCAGGCTAGCTGACTTAGATAGAATTTTCCAACTTAGAATAATCAAGACTTACCCAACTAACTGACCATACACCCCTTTTGCTGTTACATATAGATTAAGAAAGACTTCTATAATATTAAATATAATATATACTACTACGAAGTTACTATTGATCGAAGTATTAATATAATAAATTATCTCGTTCTTAATAATATTAAGAATTAACACTAAAAGCGATAGTTATTCTTAAAGCAGCTCGAAAGCTTTATTTAATTTAAGATGTTTCTTATTTAAAAGATTTATCTATTATAATAATATACTTTATAGCGACTAAGAAGTATTCTTTTATTTTATATTTAAGTCTTTTATTTAGACGAATACGTCTAATAAAAATAATAAAAAAATTTATATTATTACGTACTATAATCTTAAAGAGATTATAATTAATAATATAAATGAATAAAGTAAGAGTATCGAGCTAAGATAATTTAAATAGTAGATATGAATGTTTAGATAAATAGATAGCTTCGATAAATATCGTTATAAAGAAATACGTAAATATTATTTAACCCCCCTTGCTAATAATAATAATGTTAATTCTTAAATTCTTAATAATTATAGATATTAATACTTAGAGAGAGTTATATAAGTTAATAATAATAAGATCTTTATTAGTGTTAATAATAATATCTTTTAACTTTATAATATCGATATTAATAAATACTTTAACGAATAAGTTATTAACGATATAAATCTCACGATTAATTAATGCGATTTTATTATAGTTATCTAATATATATATAAGAATAATAGCGTATTCATAAATATTATACTTTTTCGTATCTAATTTATGAATCTTAATTATCTTCTTAATTTTAATTTAAAGATCTTCTTTACTAAGAATCTAATTAAGAAATACGCGATTAATTAACGATATAATATAGTCGATCTTAATAAGTTAATGAGATTTTAATAATAATAAAGCGATAATCACGAAAAATATATTCTAATATAGACGTGTTCTTAATAGATAATCTAATAATCTTTATTAAGTAATTAAATATTTTTATAATAATAAAGTTCTTTTTATAATCTATAGACGACTTTCTATATAAGCGAACGTATTTATATAATTAATTGTTTAAAGAAAAGATCTTATTATAGAATCGATATAAAGATAAGTTTATTAATCTAGCGAGTGAGATGATAAAGTGTGTTTTAACGAAGTCTTTCTACTCGTGCTTCTTATTAGATAATTCAATAAAGGTTTTCGTAGAGAAAACGAACTATTCGTTAACTTAAGCAGCTCTTTAATAAAAGATATATTCGTATTATTTAAAATCTTTCTAATTATTATAATTAATATAATTTTTATAATTATTCAAAAATATTTTTTCTTAATCTTTAATATAATAAGCTCTAATAATAAAGAATCTTCGAAAAGAATTTCTATTGAAATCGTTTCTTTAATCTTAATATGAATTCGAAGAATTCTTCTAGCTAGAAGATAAACTTATGTTTTCGTTAATAATTTATAGTAACTATCTAATAGATAGAGATAATTAAGATCGCTATTATTAATATAATTAATATTATTCTAATAGAGATAGAATAATCTTAAAGAGAAAGTATAAGAATTATTACTATTATAAAAAGATCGCAAATCTTAATAATTATCTTTCGTAGATCGAAATAATATATTATTATTACTATCGTAAGATTAACGAGAATATTAATTAATCTAGTTTAAACGTTACGTATTATTACGAAAATAAGATCTCTTAGATTAATATGATAAATATTCTTCTATCTTCTTACTAATATAGATCTATTATTTATATTTATAGTTATTAAGCTTAATAAGAAAAAATTAATAATAAAGACGTTTACAAGACGCTATATATATATTCTTAGATTAAGATTAATATTATTATATATCAAATTAAGCTATAACTTAACGTTATTAATATTAGAGTTCTTGATAGAGCGTAATATACGTTAAGCGAATTTTCCTAACTCGCGCTTAATAGTAGCGTTATGTAAAAAATACGTCTCTCGAAGAAATAAATTAATAATAATATTTAATAATTATTTAAATCGTTAATGAGTAGCTTTATTCACTTATCGATATCGAAATCGTAAATAATAATACGGCGTTTAGTATTAGATAGCTTACTAATTTATCATAAAAGAGTAATATCTCGCAAGCTCAATTATAGATTGTTACGTATTATATTAGCTTCTTTAATAAATACGAATTACTTAATACAATTAAGAAAAAGATAAATATCTCTAAAGTAGATATTCTTATTAATATACTTAATTACTATTTTATTATTAATTATCTTTCTATTATAATAAAAATAAAAAAATTCTAAATCGTTAATATTTTATCTTAAGATAATAATATTAATAATATTATTATCTTCGAGCGAATTAGCGAGATCGATAGAGTTAGACGATTCTAATAAATCTAATAATGCTAAGAATTAACGAGAAGCTACTATAGTAGTAGTAATTACCTTATTAATTATACATCGAATAGCTACTTTATTTATTCTAAGCGGCTATAATTCTAACTCTAATTTAATAGATTTATTATAAATAATTTCCTCTATTAAGATAGCTCTAATAATATTTATATTATCGATACTTATAGTAAAAGAATTCTAAGAGCGAAAATATTCTATTAACTACGAAAGATTTCTATATTTAATAATACGATCGATAAAGACTCTAATAGTATATCGAAATATAAATATATCGATAATTTAGCTAGATAAAAAAGATAGTGACTTTATTAAAATAGAGCGTTATAATTATCGAGGTAATAGAATAATCACTTAAGTTAATAATAGTAATTACTTCGAGCGTTCGTAGTAACGATAGATATATTTAATAATAAGTCTCACCTCGTAAGAGATATCTGCTAGATATACTTAATCTATTATTTTTATAAAGCGATAGATTTAATAATCCATACGTATAAGATCGCTATTGAGCGATAAAGAAGTATTTAATATAATTATGACAATTATTTATAGAATATTAAGATAATATTAATATAACTCTTAAATAGAAGAATAATTAATAAGAGATTAAGAAAAGACTTTATGAGAAGATCTTTAATAAGAACTAATAATAACGTTAAGATCAATTTATAAGTAGTAAGTAAATAGCGAGTAAATAATAGATTAATAAAGAATTAATACCATATCTAGTATAGAAATAATATATATAATAATAATTAGATATAAAAGACGTTACTATTAAAGAATAAGTATAAGTATTAATTAATTAAGTAAAAAAAGATTAATTAGAAATTATGAAAGAGCTCGGAGAATAAATATTCACGCCCAATCATGCTAGTATTAGTACGAACGTAGCTTTCCTAGCTTCTTCTCCTAGCCAAGGACTAGGAAGACGCCTACGAAAGACTTTCTCAAGATCATAGCTGTAACAGTAGGCTTCCTCAAGGCCATAGCTGTAACACTTAGTAGTTTAATTAATATATTCGCTTATATTATTAATTTACGAATAATAGATTATTAAATAAAGTAAAGAAATATTTAATAGTTTAAAAAGCGATTTTTAAAGCTTTAAAAGAAATTGCTTATCTCAATCGCTAATAATAACTATTAAAATTTATTAATTAATAATATTAAGTTAATTTACAAATACTTTTATCTAATTAAATATTTTTTAACTTAATCTATTAAAAATTAATTAAATAACTTTTAGAAATTTATAAATAATAAATATAATTTAATTTAATTTATAATTTAATAAAGATAATATTAGAATAAAGTTAATAATTAAATTATAAAAAGACACGAGCGGAGACAAGATAAACTATAAGCTATTATAAGATACGTATCTTCTTATCTATAGAATTAAACACTTTAGATAATATCGAATAAAGTCTTATAAGTGCTTTATAATTTTATAAATATATTAGAATAAAGTAACGATTTCGTAATATCTCTAAAAGCTAGAATATTCTTTTTTATATATTAAAGTAAGAATATCTTTTATGAATAAAGAGGGAATATAAATTTGTTATTAACTAATAGTTCTATTAATATAAAAAATAAAATCTCGCTATATTTTATAAATAAGACTTTGCTATTCTTATTATTGATTTTCTTTCGATTAAGGTGAAAAATAAGAATTAGTATTAATAATAAAGAGATACTTTCCTCGCAGGAAAAATAAAGAAGCTATGTTCTCGCTAATTAGATTATTATAAATATCGAGCTATATAGAAATTCTTTTTTAATAATTGTCTTATTAATAGTCTTAAATATATTTCTCGTGAAATAAAATATTAATTTTTATTAAACTTGCGCTGAAAATATTAATATAAAGAGTATTTAACTTCGAATAATAATAACATAGCGAATTATTTTTATTTAGACTTATAAGCCTTAATAGAGTATTAGATATAATATATTTTTTATTAGATTTATAAGAAATAATTAGATTGAATTATCTTAAGAATTAAGTAGCTCGAATTAAACGAATATTTATTCGTATTATTAATGTAATTAAAATAATCGAAATTTAATTTATAACATTAATAATAATAGAATAATCGATTTATATTCTTATAGAATATTTTAAAGATTCGATTATATATCTTATTTTCTTTAGATATTAAATAAGATTAATAATCTTTAATTTCGTAGATTAATAATTTCTTTCTATTATAGTTAAAAGCCTTAATAGAAAAAGAATAGACTTCGTTTCTATATAAAAAAATTATTTATTTTTATTTTTATATATATTCAATTCAATATAAAAGACTATTATTTTAAAATTAAACTCTTTTAAAATATTTAAATTAATTTATAAAGTTCGAGTATTATTAAAATATATTAGAATCGTTAATTAAGATAATATTTTTTAAAAAAGTTAAAAAGAAGTTAATTACTTCTCTAATGCTATAGATAGCTTTGTTTTAAAAGAATATTATTTTTATTAACATCTAAAGTTCGATACTTTCTTAAAAAGTAGTATTTTAAGATTCTATAAGAATTATATTAATTATATATAAAAATAAACGTATTAACGTATATAGCGAACTAATTTTAAGTAATATTCGAATTCTCTTAAAGTGCTAAAATATTGTAAATTCAAGATAGCTTTAAGTTTATCTTCTAATAAAATTAAGTCGAAAGAATTAACTTTTCTATATAATAAATTAATATTTAAATATTCTAAAAAGATTTTTATAGAAGAAATAATAATATTAAATTCTATAAAAAGCTTAGATAACTAGCGAAGATCTTATAAATATTATTAAAATATCTTAATACTCGTAATTATATTATTAACGTAAGCTTTTACGTTAAGAATATATTGTAAAATCTTATTAATTTTATATTAAAGATAAATAATTGAATTTGTATAATTTGTAATTAAAACATTAAAAGTTTCTTAATCTTTATAACTTATAATAGTTTATATATTGTAATAATTCAAATATACTCGTTATTAATAAAAAAACGAAGTAATATCGATTATTAAAATAAAATTAAAATTAGTTAATATCATAATTATATTTTATTAAAGATATACTAAATATATATCTCGAAGTAATAAATTATTTAAATCTTAAATATTAATTATCGATATTTTCTTAATAATATTATTAGATAATATTTTTTTATATAACGAATATCAAATAAGAGAAGAATATATAATCTTTAATTTATTTAAATCTTTTCTATTCGTATTGCTTATTAAAGACTTTATTAATTATCTCTCAATCTCGTACGCTTAAGAGATAGATTTTAACTTTTTTATTAATCTTAATTTATTAATTATCTCTTAATAAAAGCTTTATTTATTTCTCTTCTAATACTTTAATAAAGTTAATATTTTATTAAATTTATAGAAATTCATTAACTAGATTAACTAATGTAATTTTAATCTATATATTTTTAAAAATTATAACTTTATCTAATATTTTATTTTCTTTAGCTAGTAAAAGATTTAATTAATTTAAGCTTAAGTTTATATTTAAATTTATAAGGATTTTTGTTAAAATAAATTTAGATTTAATATTAATTTAAAAGCAATTTTCGTAATTTATTTTAGAAATATTTTTAAGTCTTAATTTCTTTGAAATTTAAATAAATTTATTAAATTTATTTTAAATTAAACTTTTAGTTATTATATAATTAATTAAATAAGCGAATATTATTAAATTCGTGTATATTATTAGCTTAGATAAGAAATTAGGATCGTTAGATAGATTAATTTCCTTAATTAATAGAATTATCTCGCTATGCGAAGAGACGAAAATAAATAATTTAATATAGATCTTTCTTTGAATAAACTCGCCTCGAGATTAAGTAATAATATTAATCGTAATACTATAACTATTAATCTTTAATTTCTTATTAATTATATTAATAATAATTTCTTTAAATTTAATAATATTATTTTTAATAAATATCTTGATACGTAAATAATTAATAATATATAATTTTCTAC
The DNA here is from genome assembly GCA_033085395.1 of Xanthoparmelia taractica. NCBI lineage: Eukaryota > Fungi > Ascomycota > Lecanoromycetes > Lecanorales > Parmeliaceae > Xanthoparmelia > Xanthoparmelia taractica. The sequence continues at coordinate 1,224 of JANQBS010000482.1, read as the reverse complement.
GTAGATATATAAATATTTTTAGATCTTAAATATTATTCTTAGAAAGGTAGATATCTTATATAATATACTTCGAAGTCTCGTGCTTAGAAGCATTAATGTTATATATTCGTAAAGGTATTACTATTTTAAAGATAGCTATATTCAAATACTACTAAGAATATTATAATCTATCTATTAAACTTATATTATATTTAATATTAATATAAATTTTATTCTTTCAATTATTAAAATCGAGTTTAATTTTGATTATAACGTAAATTTAATTTTAAAAAATAAGATTATTTCTTAAATTTTAATTAGAAGCGATAAATTTAATAATTTTTAATTATTTATTAGCGAAGTTAGAAGACTCTATAAATACTACTTCGTTAATATAAACGTGCTTTTTAAAATAATTAATACGTAAATATTTATATAATTTAATCTTAAATAAGAAGAATTTTTAATAGTTTCGATAATAGATTACAATTTTTATAAAGCTAGTATATTAATTATTATTTAATTATATAAAAAGCTTAGAATTATATTTATAATTAATATAATATATCTTATTCTTATATTAATCTTTGCCTATAAAGTAAGAATATTTAATATTAATATTTTCTTCCTAATAATTTAAACTTTAAGCTTATTTATTATATTTTAATTTAATATTTTTATTAATAATAGCGATTTAATAAATAACTACTTTTAAACGATTTATAGTATTAAATTAATATCTTTAATTATTTTAATTTTGTTAAAAACCTTAGATTAGTCTTAAAGAAAACTACTATTGCTAACTATTAAATAAAGATCGAATCTAGATCGAATTCGATACGTTTAAAGTGACGATTTATAGAGATTAACGAGTTATTTATTAAGCGTTTTATTACGAATTTAAATAAGTATTTTAATTATTAAATTAACGAGAAAATAAGTAAATTAATTAAGCGTTTTAATTTTTATATTAATTATCAATTTAACGAAAAGATTATTAAAAATAAGATTATTAATATTAATTATTAGAATTTATACTTTACCAAGATCGAAGTTATTAAGAAAATTATTAAATAAGATTAATATTAATTAGAAATACTTTTATTATTATTACTACGATTTTAAAAAGAATAATTTTAAGAAAATTCTCGTAACAATATTTCTCGAAGAAGAAGAAAACTTATATATTCTCGAATTATATCTATTTGCGTAGATTTATTAATTATATTTAAGATTATTTATCTT
>JANQBS010000481.1:0-19176 GCA_033085395.1 Xanthoparmelia taractica | reverse complement strand
TATATTAGATATTATAAAGAAGAGAAAAGTTTTAGAAGAGCGAAGATAAATTTATTAATATTAAAAGACGCTAATAAATATTATTCACGATATCGTTATCGATATATTATCGATAAAGTTTTCTAATAATTCTAATTAATCGAATTATCGTATCGTCGATATCGCTATTAATAAAATAATAAATTAATAAATTAAGTCTACGCTCTTTTATTATAGAAATTAAAATAGTTCTATAAAGAGATATAAAAGCGTAGCTATTAATTATTTAATAATAGTTCGCTAAGAATTAGAATAGATAACGTATAATATATATATTCTAGAATAGCTAGTAATATACGCTATATAAATAATATCGTATATAGAAGAACTTCTTCTACGCGTCTACGAAAAGAGCTAAAGAAATTCTTTAATAAACTATTAATAATATATATCGTTTGCTATAGATACGAGTCGGAAAGGTGTGATATATTTAATGATATGGGATTAGTTTTTCGAATACCATATCGAAAGGTATAAAATATCCTATACTCCCATTGAGTTTTTAATAAATATATTACGTGATATTTTTTTTATATTCTAAAAATACGTAAAAAGCTTAAGCGAACGCTTATATAATTATAAAATTCTATAAATAGATTAAAAAGATATAATTTTTTAAAAAAAGTTAAAAAAAAGTTAAAAACGACTATGTTCAATAGATACCACACCTTTCCGACCCGTAGCTATAGATATATTAACTTTATATTATAAAAACGATAGCGTATTAAAAGAACTCTTTTTTTTTTATTACTTAAAGAAATTAAATTTTTTTAATAAGTCTTCTACGTATACTTAGCGATTACGTTATTACTAGTTTATAAATAATAGAATTAATTATAATATATCGAGTTAATTATTAATACTCGAAGAGTACTATTAAAATTATTATATTATAAAAAAGTTTATTTTATATATTAATAATTAATATAATAGAGTTAAGAGAATTATAATTAATAAACGTTATATATATAATAGTATTAACGCGCGTTTATAGCGCGTATCTTTTATTATTAATAGTTTAAGTTAATATTATAAAAGCGATATTATTTATAAGTACTTTTTCTTATTTCTTATAAAGTTTAAAGATTTTTTATATTACGTAATAAGAATATTATATTAAATAATATTTAGAGATTAGAGTTTAAGAGAAAAGATAATTATTAGACCTAGCGCTATATACGCCTTAGCGTCGACTACTTATAAGTTTAAAGTCTATTGCGAGATTATAACGAGATCCATGATCTAAGGCCTTGACGGGGACTTGGCGATTATATATCGTCTTCGCATGCCCTAGGGTTTTCGTGTTCCTTAGAAATTAATTCTATTAGAACTTAGTACCTAATAAAGAAATCACCATCGTACCGACTATACGTCTCTTATACTGGTTAGGCCGCTTGCTAAGCGCTAGCGAACCAACCCCTTACATAACCGCTATACTTTATTTTTCGTTCGCTTATATTAGTATTATCTTTCTATTATAATACTCGAGATTTTAAGTATTATAGGAAATTATTAATAATAGAACTTTCTTTCTTTAATAAATATATATTATAATCAATTATAATTATAAAAAAAGAATTGATTTTCTAATTATCACTATAGAGCTCCGTATGTGACTCGGGAAAAGTCGTAGCGCGGTAGGCGCCGACCGATGTCATTTTGCCAAGGCCAGCGCCGAAAAGTCTCAAGCTTGGAAATTGCACGAGACCCTCCAAAGTCAAACCACTCTTCGCTGCCTTAATTGCCAAATCTCTGCACATTGCGCTCCAAGTAAAAAGCCTCGAATACATAGCATCCAAAGGCGAGGATTGTTCTACATAGAGGTCTTATCGCCTTGTGTTAACAGTCTACAGCAGCCACTCCTTGATCCAAGCTTTGAGCAGCAACAACAACACCAAGTACAACAATAAGAATAAGAATGTCGTACGCACAAGCCGCACAGAAGGGACCCAAACAGTCACCTGAAGAAGTAAGTCATCTTCTTCTCTTTTGCACGGTCTTAGAGCTAACATGGTATAGGCGTAAGTTGATAGAAGCAATGACTCCTTTCACCCTTTATGCTTTGTATACTGCAAATCGCGTCAACATATCACCTCCCAGATCTTTGAACTATGACCTACTGGCCCAGCAATTCATCTCAAAATCCCCATATCAACACTGACGCTTCGAAACCAGAATGCCAAATACTGACATGCCAACCGGTAGCCGTGCGCCAGCACCCCCTTCTCTGAATTCCTCGTCTTCCTCCTTCACCGACGTGGACTCCCAGCATATCAAATCAGAAGCCTCCGAAGCCGCCGATAAAACCAAGCAGAAGTCGTCCGAGGCTGCCGAAACCACCAAAGAGAAATCCTCCGACTACGCGCAGACCGCCAAAGAGAAGGCCAGAGAAGCAGCCGACTACACCAAAGAGAAGTCTTCTGAATTCGCCGACTCTGCGAGCAAAAACTACGATTCCGCGAAGAAGAGCGCGGAGAAGAACGCAAGGGAGGCCAAGAAGGAGATTAAGAGTGCCGGGCAGGATCTGAATGAGAACAGAGACAATCCAGTGGTCATTGCCAACGGCGTGTTGATAGTCGCTGGAAGCGCGGCATTGGGATATGGAGCATACACCAAGCATGTGAAGGGAGAGCTAGACTGGCAACTCGCGGCCATCACTGCTGGCTTCGTAGGCGTGTTGGCTGTGGGCGACTACTATTTGAGCCAGTGAGTATCATCTTGTCTTATACTGGTCATTTGAGGTGTTGGTATAAATCTCGCGCTAACACTGCGGCAGATACCTGTTCAAGAACAAGTACCCGAAGAAGTAGATGTACCTCGGGGGTGCCGTAAGGACGAGACGTCAATAAGGCAAAGCAGGGCGGTCGCGTGTGCTTTCAGGTATTTCGACTCGACTCATTTTCTTTGGTCAGAGCGCCGGGCAGCTTGGGATTGCTTAGTCGTGATGCCGTCAGTGAGAAGATACATTGTATCAGACATTATCCAATCCACAACATTCTGTAACAATTATTGAATGCTATACAAAACATTTGCCCGCGAGTTTTGAGTACGTGCGGAGAGAGCAGAGTGGAGTATCGACGCCGGTATCTTACAACGAGCCCCTGAGCGCTGCCTATGCCGTGTTTGATACATCCGAAATCGAGCAATGGTCTAACCTAAACTAACCAACCTCTCATTATCTCGCCTCAACTTTTCGTTCCCTGTAAATGCCATTCGATGTTCCGCTACGCAGTATAATGCACCTCTTTCCAAAGCAAAGCCTTCATTTCCCCGCAGTAGCGCCCACGGCATCATGTGCCGCTTTCGGTACCAGCTCATCGCCCTCGCTCGTCACGTCCCCGTGATCCCTCTCCACTTGCTGCGTCGCGGCTCGCGCGCGCTCTGTGTCACTGGTACCTGCCAAAGTGTCTGGAGAGGATGACGACGGCAGTGATTGCGGCTCGGGCGTAGCTGATGTCGCGGCTGCTGGTAATGATCCGTCGACCGAGTCGATAGGGGCAGCAGGAGAGGTAACAGGAGCGGGAGCACTTTCGTCGAGTGGGGCGTCGTCGTCGTCTCCTTCGAGTTCGGAGCCATAGATGTCGGGGTGTCCGCGGAAGCAATCCTGCATCCCCCTACGTATTTCGCAGAATCAGCTTTCATGTCCCTGTCATTTCCAAGATTTTCCCCGAATCCCAATCGCCTGTCCGTCCATCGCTAAGCGGTCCCGACGCCTCCCTCTATCAGAAGCCAGGTGGGACAAAAAAAAAACTCACTTGAAATGCTCAATACAATCCATCCCCTTCGGCTCCTCCGTCGAAAACACAAAACAGCTAAACGCCGCCCGGAACTGCTCCCCGCAGGGCCCATGCGCCATGCCGCCCAAACACGGACAATCCCAATTGATCTCGCCCGTCTCTTCATTGAAGGCGCCTTCCTGCGAAGCCTCTTGCTCGCGTTCTTCAAACGTTTCTGGTTCTTTTGTGGATTCGGGCGGGGGTGTGCTGCGGATTGCTGCTGCGCTCCTTTGGCTATCGAGTTTTACGGATTCGAGGGTTGAGAGGGATGTTTCGTCGGAGGGGGAGCTGGGGGGAGGGACTGCGACTGCGATTGGTGGAATGTTAGTTTTTGTGAAGTTGAATGGGGGTACGTATCGGGGAACGGACAGGGAGGCTCTTCGGCGAATAAGGTGCTGGTGTTGTAGTAGTATATCGCTCCTACTGCCAAACCCAGTCTCGTCGCCTTGTTTTTCCAGCTCCGCGACTTTTGCGCTGGGGGCGCGGTGGAGAGGAAGCGGCGGGTTGGGGCGAGGCGGAGGGAGGGGATAGGAGGGCGGAGGAGACAGCGGGGCGCTTGTCTTATCATTATGAAAGCTGAAAGGAGGGAAAACTGAGGAAATTCGATGTTGTGGAACCTCTTTGACGTAGTTGAAGATTGAGCTGTAACTTTTTGGCCCGAGATGCTTCGTCAGCGGAAATTTCCGCTGTGATACTGCCAAGACCCTCATCCGAAACGGTACCTTATTCGATATGAGGGGTTCTCGTTTGCTATATCTAAGCCATGTAATGAGGGAAGTCATCTATAAAGTATTCTCTCTAATAACTTTTATCTTCTTACTTTCGATCAATCTTCTCTCTATCATCTTATTCTATAAAAGAGACAACTACCCTCACGCGAATAAACCTTTACTCTACTACGAATCATGTGCCGTCCCACAGTCAAGCGATCCTCCACGCCTTTCTCAGATCTCAGGGCCATTCAAGGCACGCAGCTCGTTGTCGAAATTGCCATCAAAGAAACAGACGATTCTGTAATGCTCGCGCAGGCTCCTGTGGATCCCACGATGCATGCTGCTAACATACGTCCCATTGGTCCAGAAGCCTAGCAAGTCGCCCATGTTCACGACATATGCGTTCGGGACAGGCGGGACCTGTACGCAAGAGTTCGTATTGGGTCCAGCATCTCGAACCCAGGACCCTCTCTTGTCTTGCGGAAGTAAAGTGATTGCGCCTTACTAAGGCCGGCCGTCAATTCTCGCGTCGGCGGATAGTGTAAAATACCCATTGTGGCGACTGGAATCTATTGGCGACGAAGTCGTCGAAGATGTCTTTACCGTACTGCATAGAGTCGTCGACTATGCGAAGCACCTGGATAGTCAGAGCGCTGAGGGTGGCGTGGTATTTCTCCACAGGCTGCCGGAAGTCTTTGACTGGCAGCAAGGCCGGATCCAGCCAGACATTGGAACCCATGAAGAAACGGCCAGCAGCCACGTGTGGCTCATCATGTGGCAAGTCTTCACCTATGATGAAGCCCTCCTTCAAGTCCGGCATGAGGTCCTCTTCGTACGAGTGAGACGCCAGTACGTCATATCGGCGAAAGCTACGTACCTTTATTGCATCCCGGCCTTTTTGGTCTCGAACGGCATTGTAAGAACTGTTTGGCGCCTGTGAAGACGGCTTGCTGTCCGGTGATCTGAAAAAGCAGGTGGAGAGACCAGCGGCGCGCACGTCTTAAACGATGAGTTGTGCAGTGGGCTAGTTATAATCGCAGAGCATGGCTGATATCAACAGTTGCTATCTGAAATGGCGGCACGGATTCGCCTTTGCTGGCATGGACCGCTTGCACAAACGGTGGTGAGTCTTCAGTGGCTATTTTATTAAGGCTGTGATTGGGAATCAGAGCTCTGAACTCGAACGACGTCGTGGAGATGCGCCTTTATCCCAGGTTTAAATCCTCGTTACGATTAGTATGGCTTTGGTTGGTAGGTTGGATACTAGATAGAGACACTGTTTGAAAATGTTGAATTATCTCACCCAAGCAGTCAAGGAGTTGATTTACTCCGACAGACCTCCATCTAGTCGGTAAGTAAACATGTAGGAAGCGAACTAAATGCTGACGGCGTTACTGTCGGGAATCGCAACCCACCTCGGCAAAGCCGAGATCATCTCAGCATGTCAACACGGCCATGGAAAATCGTGCCACGCATATGCGCGAATTGCTATCTCCTAAGCCCAGTCAAACAGCTTCCTCTCCGCCCAAGCATCGGGAACCCACCGATCACTTAAAGCGATATTCTGGGATGACCGATAGCCATGCTGCTTCCAAATCATGGCTTATCATCTTTTCCATCCTTCCACAAAGACATTGACTGATCACTAAAACAATTCGAGTGTGCCAAAAGCCTTTGATCCCTTCATGTCATCTTTTGAAGATCTTCAAAGCACGGAACGTATTCCCAGGATCACCGAAGATGCAAGTCAACTCCTTCGATTGAGCAATTGCTTGGAGATATGAAAATTTGCACAGTCATCGACCGATGGTCTTTGAGAGAAGATACCGATCGGGAAAACAGCTGTAGCGAGTCGTCACCGGCAAAAGTCCTCAGGATTTCTTGGAATCCCATCAAGGCAAGGCTGCTTCCACTTACTGGTTTCGTGGTGTTTTTGTAAGTGCAGTAGCCCGTCCCCACCTTACTGCTCCCAGGTATGGAGGCGAGAAGGCATTGCGCATGTAACTTTTAAGAGATCGGAAGATGTGGCAGGCATGATTGGTCCGACCAGAATTTCCATTCTCGTCCCTGCTGCAAATACGTGGCTCCATGTTCGGAGACTTCGTGTATCCTCACCTGTGATCGATCAGGTGATGAATACGACTCAGGGCTGCGATGAGATAGAGGGTGCTTTCGTCTCTGCATCCTGCTACTATGCACGTTACTGCCACATGCGGGACATCAATCTGATGGGCTTCATCAATGGAATCGAATGGACGCTGACGCGGATCGATTTTTTGTTTACATATTAAGAAGTAACACGCGGTAGGAGAGCGCGTGTCTTCTTTCTCCATAATATAGAATCGAGAAATGATTTCGAGATTCTTTGGTTGATTTCTATTTATGCGACCCTGCACTTATGGTAAGAGGTTTATTTAGGGCGGATGCGTCGTATTCGATAGACGGTTGCTGGTGTTGGTAATGTTATTGCCAGTGAATATGTACGAGTGTCTAGTCAAACGCACTGGGCCTAAACAACACGCGCAACTATTTGGATACTTAAGGTAATTTCTCGTAACAATCATCTATGATCTAGTCAATTCGTACAGGCACCTCTATCGCCCAGCTTCCGGTTTATAATTCCTCTGCCACAGATTGCCAAGCTTAACTTATTGCTGTTTTGAGAAGCTTCCAGTCTTGCTCGCGACCGAAAGCATCTCCTCAACGACAGCCGCTACATCCCACTTCTTGAGCGGCACCCGATGACCGCCCTCCCACTCGACGACCCGCGCGCTCCCCTTCTCACAATACCCGTCCATCAACCGCCTATGCAGATCCACATGCGGGTCCTGCAGCCCGTGCACGTGGATCGTCGGCAGTCTCAGTACATGCCCCTGTTCCTGGTCAGTGACAAGCTCGTCCGTCGAGCACTGCGCCGCATCCGCCAGCGCCGGGCTTGCCGCAACGTTCGGATCCAGCGACACGAGCGGCGGCCGCCCGGCCATCAACACCGCAAAGCGAAACCCAGAACCCGCTCCACCGTCACCGAACCGCTCGGCGCGCTTCTGCTGCATAAACAGTAGACTGGCGGCCATTTTGGCGCCCTGGCTGAAGCCCAGGAGCCCGACCCACGCGCCCGTCGCGCCTTGCAGATCGTCTTCGTGCATGGCGTCGCGCAGCTGGTTGTAAATGTCCGCGGCGACGGTGGCGGGGTCAAGGCGCGGGTGCTCGGGCAGCCAGTGCAGCCAGCGGTAAAAGGGGCCGTAGTCGCGGTACACCGGTATTATGCCCGGACCGGGGCCGCAGGCGTAGGGGGCGTCGACGAAGCAGAAGCGGAAGTGGGGTTTGAGCTGGGCGATTAGTTCGCGGCATTGGAGGCGGAAGACGCGAGCGTTGACGCCGCCGCCGTGGAGGCAGAGAAGGCGGGGAAGGTGCAGGGTGGGGTCTTCGTTTGCTTCGGACATTGTGAGACAAGGGCGAGAGTCAATCAGGGGAGTGGGTTTGACGTGAGACTGTGTAAATAATTCGTTTCGGGACTGGCGGGTCGGCGCGACTGACGTGGAGACTTTCTGGCGTCTTCTGTGTTTTGTGAGACTGGAGAGAAAATACAAAATGATCAGAAGTGTAGAGGAAATTTGTTAACTTGGCTCTCAAGTAAGCTCGCTTCCACGTGCGGAGTATTCTATCCAGCTGAGAATGTCGGTAAAATGTCAGCATCAAAATCGGAGCAAGAACAAGGGAAGGTAATATGGAGCCCCACCGGTACTGCTCACGTCAGTTCTGCATATGCCTTACGAGATATCGTAATCCCGAGTATTGAGTAGCCTTACGATAAAGACGATTAGATAAGCCCTAGCATGGCCACGTTCGCTAGTGTTCGCTTTGTTCGACTTCAGATTATATGTGCGGCCGCCGTTGACGTCAATAGGATGCCGTATCTAGGCACTTACTCGCACTTGCCATCATTGATAACATCCAGTGGCCAGAATCCTGAATGACGAGAAGGATGCGATCTAATGCAGCATACTAGTCCTTCCCAGCGATGTGTCGGAGTTTTCATTTCCAGCCTGGAAGGTATCTCGGAGTTTTTTCTTTCTTTTTTTTTTTCTCGCATTGACATGAACAATGGTAGGCTTTCACATGAGTCGATTTGTGGGTACCGGCGTAAGCTTCGTCAGCTCATCGGATGTGTCCAGCTTACGCTATATCGCTCGTATGCATGAAATTCGCAGCTAACGTTCGTAGATCTATGCAATGCACAGTGTGGGGACAGGTATACTATCTTATTGTCTGTTGGCTTGCACGGCAACGTGCGTACTTTCTGGTTCATTGGTTGTCCATTGAGCGATTTTCCTAGGTCTCCCAGCTCAACGGTTGCTACTATGTTATCTAGATCAGCGAATAAATTCGAGTACTCTAAAAGATGGGTCTCTCTTGGGTATCTTAGGTTTGTACTAATATACGATCAATCCTCTAATCCCATCTTCTTGAACATTGAGTACTTTTGCAAAGCCTTCAAAGGTGCTCCGTGCGTATTAATTGATAGCAATGGGCGACATTCGATCTTCTCAAGCCCCATTGGGGACAACGTTATTGTTATTTGGCCCCCAGGCCCTTTCGTTCTCCGAAGAGTCCGTCAGTCAGCTGAGAATAGCACTGCTGGGACTCCCGATGAGCCAATGGATTCTGGACAACGTCGCAGGACTTCCAGGTCATTGGACAGATGTCTCGGAGAATAATCCCAGTATACGAGTCACACATGGTGCGGTTCTGCTGCAAGACTTGACCGACTGGCTCAGGACGGGAAAGTTCTCTCGGGCTTCTTTTCCCCTCCCGAATATTCTCCTAACACCTCTTGTTGTTATAACGCATCTTGTCCAGTACTTGGGATATCTCGATTCCATTCAACCTGGTTCTGATAATCGAGAAGACCACCATGGAGTCTTCAAAAACGATGTCGAAACCCTTGGGTTTTGTACTGGTTTCTTGTCCGCACTCGCCGTGTCCAGCTCGGCAAACCAAGTGGAGCTTGAACAACATGGTGCTGTGGTTATCCGTCTTGCGATGTTGATCGGAGCGGTGGTCGATGCTAGAGACAATGCTGCCGGACCTCATGACATATCCAAATCTTTCTCATTGGCATGGAATTCCAGTGAGACCGAAACTGAACTGACACGGATAGTGAAGAGCTTTCCAGAGGTAGGCAAAGTCTACTACCCCACTTGGATTAGATCACCAGTGCTGATATCATGGGTACCGGCAGGCATATCTTTCAGTGCTGTACGACAAGAAGCGAGTCACATTGACCACTCCGATGAGCGCTGCTTCCGCGATACTAGAACAGCTAAACGAAGTAGGAGTAATTGCTAAGGAAGTTGGGCTTCGCGGAAGATTCCACTGCGAATCCTATCGCGAGGATGTGGAAACGCTCATTGGATACTGTGACTCGCACTCAGCCTTCCAGCTTCCCGATGCCTCCAGTCTGGTCGTGCCAACTCGATCAACTTCCGATGGTGACTATCTTGAAACGGGAAGCCTGCATCGTTTTGCTCTGAGATCCATTCTCCTGGAACAGTGCAACTGGTACCAAACATTTGTTGCGCTACAGCCCTCGCGCTTTACGCATGAGGACTCGCTTATTGCCACCTTTGGCCCTGAACGTTGCGTACCCCCAACGTTGCTGCCTCAGTATGATCATCGACTGGTCCACGTTGCAAGTCTCAGTGTGGCGAGCAAACCATCCCCGATATACAACGATGCCCTGGCCCAAAATGGGATCGCTGTGATTGGTATGGCTTGCAATGTCAGTGGAGCATCAGATGTCGAGGAGTTCTGGGAACTTTTATGTGCTGGCAAGTCGCAACATACTGAAGTGCCACCCTCCCGCTTCGGTTTCGAGACACTCTGGCGTAAGCCTGATCCGAAGAGGAAGTGGTATGGAAATTTTATCCAGGACCATGATGCTTTCGACCATAAATTCTTCAAGAAGAGTCCTCGAGAAATGGCATCAACTGATCCACAACACCGCCTCATGCTACAAACAGCATATCAAGCCGTAGAGCAGTCAGGTTACTTTGGTTCGTCGGATAGAGATAAGCACATTGGGTGTTGGTTAGGGGTCGGCCTTGTTGATTATGAAAACAATATTGCTTGTTATCCAGCTAATGCGTATTCGGCAACAGGCAATTTGAAGAGCTTCGTAGCGGGGAAGATCAGTCACTACTTTGGCTGGACGGGTCCCAGCCTCACTATCGATACAGCCTGCTCTTCATCCTCTGTCGCCGTCCATTCCGCATGCAAAGCTATTCTTGGTGGTGAATGTGTTGGTGCATTAGCCGGAGGCGTTAACATTATGACACATCCTCAATGGTTTGAGAATCTTGCAGGAGCGTCCTTTCTCAGCCCAACAGGGCAATGTAAGCCTTTTGATGAGAAGGCAGACGGCTACTGCAGAGGTGAAGGGGTCGGCGCTGTCTTTTTAAAGAAGTTCTCTGCCGCCGTTGCTGACGGTGATCAAATTCTGGGCTGCATTAGTGCGAGTTCTGTTTATCAGAATCAGAACTGCACGCCCATTACTGTTCCGAACGCAGACTCCTTGTCTGGCCTTTTCTCCGATATCACCCGTCAGGCTGGACTCGAGCCGAAACAGATTTCGGTTGTAGAAGCTCATGGAACTGGCACTTCCGTGGGTGATCCTGCAGAGTACGACGGTATTTGCAGAGTATTTGGTGGATTGGGGTCTCTTTCGCTCGGCTCTGTGAAAGGATTTGTCGGCCACACAGAGTCTGCTTCAGGAATCATTGCGTTGATAAAGGTACTTTTGATGATTTCCAAAGGCTTTATACCACCGCAAGCAAGCTTCAAATCAATCAATCCTGCTATCAAAGCTTCACCGCGGGACAAGATAGAGATTCCAACGCGCCTAAAACCATGGAGCATTGATTTCCGAGCGGCGCTCATCAACAACTACGGTGCTTCCGGCTCGAATGCTTCTATGATAGTGACACAGGCACCTGCCTCTACCGTTCTGCATGGGAAGGAAAGTCGTCATTCCGGCAGAAAGTTTCCGTTTTGGTTTTCCGGTCTCGGCGAAAAGAGTCTTCAAGCATACTCAACGAGATTCCGCCTATTTCTGAGAACGCAAATGCTTGCGAAGGAACTGGATATTGAGACCTTGTCGTTTCAGGTAGCACGCCAATCGAATCGGACACTTAGCCACTCCCTTATATTCAGTTGCAGCTCCGTGAACGAGTTGGAACAGAAGCTCACAACATTTGAGGCTGGTGACAAGAGCATTATAGCGGCTGCTCGCCCAGCCCCAAGGCCCGTTGTGCTCTGCTTCGGTGGTCAGATCTCAACATTCATTGGACTGGATCGACAGGTTTATGAAAGCACCAAGATTCTGCGGAGTCATCTAGATCACTGCGATGTTGTGTGCCATTCTATGGGGTTCCAAGGCTTGTACCCTGAGATTTTCCAAAAATCGCCAGTTCAAGATATTGTGAAGCTCCAAACTTTGCTCTTTGCGATCCAGTACTCTTGTGCAATGAGCTGGATAGACTGTGGAATTGAAGTTGCAGCCGTCGTCGGTCATAGCTTTGGTGAATTGACAGCCCTGTGTATATCAGGTGTTCTGTCTCTTGAGGACGCCCTCAAAATGGTTGTGGGTCGGGCATGCTTGATCGATGCGAGGTGGGGCGACGAGAAAGGATCCATGATCGCTGTCGAAGCTGATCTGGAGGATGTGAAGAAACTGTTGTCGGAGTCGTGTAAACTCTGCCCGGAAGAGCCGGCACTTACGATTGCTTGCTACAATGGCCCCAGAAGTTTTACAGTCGCCGGTACTACCAAGGCCGTCGACGTTGCTGCAGAAGTTGCGGTGAGTTCATCACTAAAGGCGAAGAAATTAAATGTCACCAATGCCTTCCATTCAACCCTGGTTGAACCTCTCATGGCGGACTTGGAGCGACTGGGCAAAGGCCTGACATTTCGGCAACCATTGATTCCAATAGAAATGGCCACAGAGACTGCATCCACGGATAAGCTGACTGCTGCATTCCTGCCGAACCACATGAGGAACCCTGTATATTTCAACGCCGCAGTTCAGAGACTGTCTCAGCGGTACGCATCTTACATCTGGCTCGAGGCTGGGTCTAACTCGACGATTACGACAATGGCGAGCCGAGCTCTGGGGTCATCTAGCTCCTCCTTCTTCCAACCTATCAATATCAACACCGAGAGCTCATTCCAGTTCCTCATAGACTCGACAATGAACCTTTGGAGAGCAGGGTTGGACGTATCTTTCTGGCCACACCACTCAGTACAGACACGTGAATACGCTCTTCTTCTATTGCCGCCATATCAGTTTGAGAAGAGTAAGCACTGGATGGTACTCAAAACCCCACAAGAAGCAATTGCAGTACCAGTTGCTCAATCGCAGATGCTCGATGTGCCAAAAGGCCTATGGAGTCTTGTCAGAAATTTGGACGACAAGCCCACTTCCGTTCGGTACCAAATTAACACAATGACCGAGAAGTTCAAAGACTACGTCTCTGGTCACAGAATTGCTCAAACAGCCGTGGTCTGCCCAACCACACTGCAACTTGATATCGCCATTGACGCTTTGATGAGCCTCCGTCCAGATTTTACAGATCTTAGTTTTCAACCGCAGCTTCAAGGGATGGATAGCCATACCCCGATGGCCCTCGACCTATCTCGGTCTGTCTGGCTAGACGCCGAAGCCAATGATATCGACGGTCTGGTTTGGGATTGGAAAATGATCAGCGATGACGGGAAAGACGGATCAAAACCAACGCTGCATGTATCTGGTCGAATTGCGTTCCGAGCCGCAGAAGATCCGCAAGTACACCAGGACTTCGCCAGATACGAGCGTTTAGTTGGAAGACAGCGCTGCCTGCGTCTCTTGGAGAGTACCAATGCCGATGAAGTTATACAAGGGCGCAACGTTTACAAGGCGTTCGCCGAGATCATTGAGTATGCCGATCTGTACAAAGGCGTGCAGAAGATAGTAAGTGAAGGGGATGAGTCCGCCGGGCGGATCGTTAAGAGATACACGGGAGAGACCTGGCTCGACATAGGCCTAGCTGACAGCTTCTGGCAAGTTGGTGCTATTTTCGTCAACTGTATGACTGATAGAGCGGCCAGCGAGATGTATATTTCCAACAGGATTGATGAGTGGATCCGTTCACCCAAGCTTCGCGCAGACACCAGAAGACCAGAAGTTTGGGAGGTCTTCGCAAGTCATCACCGTTCATCAGACAAGGAGTTTATCAGTGATATTTTCGTCTTCGACCCGCGCGATGGTGCGTTACTGGAAGTGATACTGGGGATACGCTATCAGAAGGTCTCGAAAGCTAGCTTTGGTAAGATATTGTCCAGACTCAGTGGTGCTGGAAAGGGAACCGAGGCAGCTCCTCCATCTCTTCCCACGAGCACCGAGGCATTCAATTTTGTAGAGCCTTCTGTTGCTGCACCGACTACTAATTCTACAACCAAAGCTCTTGTACCGGAGAAGCAAAAACAATCTTTAGGGCCCAACATTTCTAGCCGAGTTCGAGAGCTCTTGTGCGACATGTCAGGTCTCGACGCTGATCAGATCAAGGACGACTCTGACCTTGTGGAAATGGGAATCGACTCTCTCATGGGGATGGAATTGGCTCATGAGGTTGAAGTAGCTTTCAAGTGCACTCTAGAAACGTCTCAGCTGATGGATTTGACCGATTTCAAAAGTCTCATCAACTGCATCCAGACGACGTTAGGTCAGAGCGATGACGGTGCCGCTGACGAGGAGCAAATTAGCGGAATAGAAGAAGAGGTAAGCACTGCGAAGGCAAACGGCGATGCTGCCCATGTCAACGGCTTCACCACACCCGCCAGTGGTGCCTCATCGACCGATGAAGAAAACGAGCTGCCTCGAACGGTAATCTTGGAAACGTTCAGGAGATCAAAGGAAGCCACGGATGACATCATCGTCGAGCAGAAGCTTGGAAACTACGTTGACAGCGTTTTACCGAGATCAACTGAGCTTTGCATCGCACACATCATCGATGCCTTCGAAGAATTGGGCTGCTCCCTTCGGACTATGAAGCCTGGCCAACAACTACCCCAGATTGATTATCTTCCTCGCCACGAGAAATTCGTCAAGTTCGTATACAATCTCCTCGAGAAGGAAGCTCGACTCATCAATGCCGACGGCTCTCGCTTCACGCGGACAGCCACTCTGCCTCCCACCAAGTCCGCCAAGGCTCTGCTGCAGGACCTGATCCGCACGTCCTCGGACCATGCCTCCGACCACCGATTGACGTATCTGACGGGGGCCAGATTGGCAGATTGCCTAAGCGGCAGAGCTGACGCCCTGCAGCTGATCTTCGGATCCGTAGAAGGCAAAGAAATTGCAACAGATATGTACGGCAAATCGCCCATCAACGTGGTCTGGATCGAACAGATGGCGGACTTCCTGAAACAGCTTCTCTCCGAGATCCCCAAGACCGGAGAGACGATCAATATTCTCGAGATGGGTGCCGGCACAGGGGGGACCACGGCAAAGATGATGAAAGTCCTTGCAAGTCTAGGTATACCGGTGCGATATACCGTGACGGATGTGTCGTCTTCGCTTGTCGCGGCAGCACGGAAGCGGTTCAAACAATACTCTTTTGTGGATTGCCGGACGTTGGACATCGAAAAGCCGGCAGCTGCTGACCTACTGCAAAGCCAGCATATCATCATTGCGACAAACTGCGTCCATGCCACGCACAGTCTAGCCAACTCGCTCAAGAACATCCACAACATTCTCCGCCCCGACGGCTTTCTCATGATGCTGGAAATGACCGAGCCCCTTCCCTGGGTCGACTTGACCTTTGGCCTCGTAGAAGGCTGGTGGCTCTTCGACGATGGTCGCCAGCACGCCCTGGCGCCGCCCTCGGTCTGGGAAACAACATTGCAGGACGTTGGATACGGCCGCGTGGATTGGACGGAAGGAGAACTCCCAGAAGCTAGTATTCAATCTATCATCATCGCGCTGGCATCAGGTCCTAGGTATGAGTGCATGCTGAACCTCCCAAGGGGTCTGCAAATTCCAGCAGCTGACTGATATCGCAGCTCGCCAAGCGTCCGTTGATGCATTCGTACGAAAGTACTTCACTCCGCCGGCCCAATCCAATTGCAGGGCTATGTCAGGTCCTGTCGGCCAATGCGTGCTTGTAACCGGCGTCACCGGCAGCCTGGACGCTCATCTCGACGCCTATATCGCCTCGCAGTCTACAATGAGAACTGTCATCTGCCAGAACCGTGTGCCGCCGCCCCATCATGGCCAGATCCCCGGGTCTAAGACGGGCGACTACTGAAATACCGTGGAGCACTTCGCGTTTCTAGTCAAATTATCGCACACGCTGAGGCGTTGCCGGCATTTGAGGGTTCCTGTCATGGTGCCCGGTCAATGACGTCGCGGCGGGCTGATACGGTGCCGTGCGGAAGGCTCATTTTGGATATGGCACTCAGGGACGCTTAAAAGCAAGGCAGCCGTGAGCAGGGAGCTGGTGAGCAGGTGTGTTCGTGGGTGGAAAGAGGAAGAGTCTTTGGCATGATAAAGGAGATGAGAGTTGAGAAGTAGGATTCAGTATATGGAACTAGATGGTGAACAAGATCACGTGACTAGATTCGACTAAGAATTAGCTTTAGATAAACACTTAATAATCTAGTAATCAAATATACTAATAATATAAGATATTTCGTAATAGAATAGAATATAATCTAGATTAATAAATTTTTAAATTTTTAATTAAAATAGATTATATAAGAGATTATAGTTTTTAATATATTAGGAATTTAGAAAATCTACGACTATCTTTAAGTAAATATATTCTACTTTCATATCAGAAAATTACTCTCTTAAGCGAATACTATAACTAGTACTATTCTTTTAAGAAGATCTTTACTTGTATTTAAATTTATAACGAGATTTCACTAAGTGATGTGTCTTGGTTCTTGCAGAAGAGGTATAGGTAGGATAGTTAATCATACTCAAGTCACTTCACAGTTCTATAGTCTATATCCGTCTACACGATTGGGAGAAAATTTAAAAGCCTCGGGCTCACCATCATCGCGGTCCAGCAACGCAGCCAGTGCCTGTGACTCTAATACGCGGACATGGTCCTTGGCCAGATTGCTCACACTCTGCAGAGTCTTCAGAACGTCCACGATTTTCCAAAACAGCTCGCCAAACGACCCGTGAATACTCTTATGCGACAAGAGGAACTCGGCAGCCATGTATAGTGGGAACGGCAGCAGCGGATGCGCCTTCTTGGTCTATCAGCAAGACCACACATCCAATTCTATCCGAAGGGATATTTGCCTTGAAGGAACTGCACTGCTGAAATGTCTCTGCTAGGCTTGCAATCTCGCACGCGGCGGAAATGGCGCAGCTTTCGTAGGTAGAGAGGGTAGTAAGGTGCAGGGTGTCTGGGGTGTGAGGGAGAGACTTTGCGATATCGTAAAGGGCGAGAACGGTGGCATGGGCCACAATAGCGGTGAAGGGGATCAGCGGATTGATGGGATCGGAAGTTGGGGAGCAGGAGTGCGAGAGAGCGCGAACTCGGGCCGCGAGAATTCTGTGGAGCCAGGAATGGCGGGTCCAGCAGTCCTGGGAGAGGTCGCCGTAGACGCGCTCGACGGCGCACTGGTGGCGGTGAGAAAGGGTGCGGCCGCAGATGGTGGCAAGGACAATAGTTTCGGTGAAGGGGGCGAGCACAGTATGATCACTGCTGGCGATTGCTTCGGAAAGGAAACCTCCTAAATTACTGGATTGACCGGACTGAAAATCGGATTCTGATGAGGGAAGACGAGTGCAGATCTGAGTGTCCCACAGCATAAGCCCGGTGGAAGTAAACTAACGACGGTGATTGACTGGGGGTTTACGTACCACTTGCTCGTTGAATGTTAAAGCACAACCGTTGTGAAGGCTGACGAGGCGATCTAAACAGTATGCCATCCAAAAAGTCCTTCTTCTCTGCTCGGTCTCGATCCAGTCTACCGTCGTCTCTATCCCGTATCGACTCACAATGCGGTCCGCGCCGTCCATTTTATAAAGCCCCATCAGCTGCAACAAGCGGAATGAGCGCCCCAGACTCATCCAGCCTCGTCGGTAGTGCATGCACATAAATTCATAGAACGACAAGAGAACCCACGCTTGCGCTTGCTCGAGATCGACCGACTCTATTCTGTTGTCGTTCAATTCCAGCGATTCGAGAATGTGTCTAGTAGTCCGATACAATCTGTCCTGCAGATGCCGATATTGAGCCGAGAACGATGCGGCCAGATTCCACATAGCGAGTTGAAGGCTGACGCGTGATCGGCCAATAGAAGGCTGTTTGGCACAAGCAAAGTACCGGCGCCGATGAAGGAAGGGGGTGAATGTGTGCACTCGTTCGAAATACAATTGGCCCCTGGATATTATTAGAGCTTGTGGCTCAGTCCGGAATGATGGGGACTGAGGGAAGCATACAGATCTTCACGCACCAAATCGGACATCCAGGTATTTGGAGAATCTGGTGGTTGCTGCAATGATTCTCCATCCATGCCAGGGTCTTCGAGGCTGGACACGCTGACACGTCTCACTCGAAGCTGTTCCTCCGAGGATCTTTCCTCATTGACGTCCTGTTTCTCTGTATAATTTATGAGTGAAGTCTGGATGTCTACTGATTCAGCTTGAGTCTCATCGAGAAGACCTTCCAGCTCGGCTACCAAGAAACTCGGCGTCAGCCTACCCGATCATGTGGTAGCCCCGGAAGAGACGTACCAACTCTTCTTCGAAGAGACGAAAGGTACCCTCTCTTTTGGCCTCGAGCACGACGGGTGGTGTTGACATTGCATTCCACGTCCGCATCTACGCATACTCCACACGGGTGCTCTCCATCACAGCGTAACTTTCGTCTTCGACACTCCTCACATGCCAAGCCAGGTCGTTGCCGTGACTGTGAAGGCGGCTCAATGTCCGAGACGGGTGATAACATTTCTGCCATCAGACCTAAGCTAAATTGTGTTGAGGGGAAATAGAGATGCGAGGAAAGCAAAAGAGAGCTCTAGAACTTTTCCCTTGTTGCCTACCAATTCGAAGAGAAAGAATCATGAAGCAGCTGGGTGATTAGGTCTGCGCGTTCGCAGGTGGGGGCATGGGATCCTTTAGAAAGTGGGAGCTCTGTAGCCTCAGCAATCAGACCCGCATAGGGAACCCTACGTTCGTGCCTGGCCATGTTCGCATCCTTAACACTAAGACTAATGAGGCAGCATGCCAGCATGACAGCATGAGGGAAGCTGATGTGCAGTTCTTTCAGTATGTAAGGAATTGTTCTCAAGGCTCCAAACGCGGGTCAGCAAGCACCCCGGTCCCAACGCTGCACCTCACCTAGATAGCAAGTTTTAGCGCCAGTGTGATAATTCAGGGTCGCTACGGGTTCGCATAAATGCTTATGCTTTAATTTATACATAGCTAAGCGTAATATATTAAGAAATCTTCTTGAATTATAAATTTTCGTTAGAGAATCTATTATAAGAATATATCTTTTAGGATAATTCTCGTATTAGCGTGTGCAGGAAGCTTGAGAATCCTTGGCAGAGTTTTTTGAGAATTTTGTGTTTTTGCCACTCAAATCGAG